>CM065359.1:540000-580000 GCA_033032245.1 Poecilia picta
TGTCTGGTCCAGTTCTGGTCCGGTTCTGGTCTGGTTCTGGTCCGGGTCTGGTCCAGTTCTGGTCCGGTCCTGGTCCGGTTCTGGTCTGGTTCTGGCCCGGTTTTGGCTGAACCCGGTGTGTCTCTGCAGGGGAACCTTCGTGGTCTATAAGGACGGAGACGTGAGCCACCCCATGGTTTGGCTCTGGTCTTTGTCTGGTCCGGGTCTGGTCCAGTTCTGGTCCGGTCCTGGTCCGGTTCTGGCCCGGTTCTGGTCCAGTTCTTGTCCAGTTCTGGCCCGGTTCTGGTCCAGTTCTGGCCCGGTTCTGGCTGAACCCGGTGTTTCTCTGCAGGGGAACCTTCGTGGTGTATAAGGACGGAGACGTGAGCCACCCCATGGTCTGGCTCTGGTCTGGTCCAGTTCTGGTCCGGTCCTGGTCCGGTTCTGGTCCAGTTCTGGCCCGGTTCTGGCTGAACCCGGTGTGTCTCTGCAGGGGAACCTTCGTGGTCTATAAGGACGGAGACGTGAGCCACCCCATGGTGCGGCAGCGCATCTGGCTGAACAGCGACTTCAACTTCGACAACGTCCTGATGGGGATGATGGCGCTCTTCACCGTCTCCACCTTCGAGGGCTGGCCCGCGTCAGTATCCGCCCGCCGGACCGCCGGCCTGCGCCGGTTCTGAACCGGTTCTGAACCGCTGTCTCTCGGTTCTCCAGGCTCCTCTACAAAGCCATCGACGCCAACGGCGAGAACTCGGGTCCGATCTACAACTACAGGGTGGAGATCTCCATCTTCTTCATCGTCTACATCATCATCATCGCCTTCTTCATGATGAACATCTTCGTGGGTTTTGTCATCATCACCTTCAGGGAGCAGGAGAGCAGGAGTACAAGAACTGTGAGCTGGACAAGAACCAGGTAAGACTCCGTCCTACTGGACCAGAACCACTAACCAGAACCAGGTAAGACTCCGTCCTACTGGACCAGAACCACTAACCAGAACCAGGTAAGACTCCGTCCTACTGGACCAGAACCTCAGCGAAGGTCCAAATCCCTCTGAGGACAAAATGTCTGCATGACACGTTGTCCATCCAAACCTCCAGAAAATATTCTCCAAGTGTCCAACAGAACCGGGTCGCCTTTGTCCCAGTTCTGGTTCCTAAACCGTCCTCTTCCTCAGTCAGGCCTCAGGAAGCCTCCTGGATCAGAACCAGAACCTGGATCAGAACCAGAATCAGAACCAGAACCAGAACCTGGATCAGAACCAGGATCAGAACCTGGATCAGAACCAGGACCAGAACCTGGATCAGAACCAGGATAAGAACCTGGATCAGAACCAGGATCAGAACCTGGATCAGAACCAGGATCAGAACCTGGATCAGAACCAGGATTAGAACCTGGATCAGAACCAGGATCAGAACCAGAACCTGGATCAGAACCACGATCAGAACCAGGATCAGAACCTGGATCAGAACCAGGATCAGAACCGGAACCTGGATCAGAACCACGATCAGAACCAGGATCAGAACCTGGATCAGAACCAGAACCTGGATCAGAACCTGGATCAGAACCAGGATCAGAACCTGGATCAGAACCAGGACCAGAACCTGGATCAGAACCAGGATCAGAACCTGGATCAGAACCAGGATCAGAACCAGGATCAGAACCTGGATCAGAACCAGGATCAGAACCTGGATCAGAACCAGGATCAGAACCAGAACCAGGATCAGAACCAGAACCAGGATCAGAACCTGGATCAGAACCAGGATCAGAACCAGGATCAGAACCAGGATCAGAACCTGGATCAGAACCAGGATCAGAACCAGAACCAGGATCAGAACCAGGATCAGAACCTGGATCAGAACCAGGATCAGAACCAGGATCAGAACCTGGGCGGTCCGTCTCCAGTCTGTTTGCAGCTCAGCATAGTGAAAGTTACGTTTCTGCTTCAGCTAAAACTACAGGATGAGTCAAACGCCGGGACTGTCCACCGTGTTGGACCATGTTGGACAGGACCGTCTACCGTGTTGGACGGGACTGTCCAACGTCCCCCGTGTTGGACCATGTTGGACAGGACCGTCTACCGTGTTGGACGGGACTGTCCACCGTGTTGGACCATGTTGGACATGCTCCTCCCACAGCCGGTCCTGGTTCTGTGTGATTGGGTTGATTTGGTTCTGGATCTGTTGGTCCTGTTAAATCCACTTTGTCTGGTTCACCTGGTGGAACAGAAGTAAAAACCCGATTCATTCCAGACAGAAAGTGTTTGGTGGTTCTGCTGGATCCGATCCTGTTCTGGGTCCCACTGTTGGGCTGTGTCCCATGTCTGTCCCATGTGTGTCTGTCCCATGTGTCCCATGTCTGTCCCATGTGTGTCTGTCCCATGTCTGTCCCATGTGTCCCATGTCTGTCCCATGTGTGTCTGTCCCATGTCTGTCCCATGTCTGTCCCATGTGTGTCTGTCCCATGTGTGTCTGTCCCATGTGTCCCATGTCTGTCCCATGTGTGTCTGTCCCATGTCTGTCCCATGTGTCCCATGTCTCCTCTCTGCTCTGTCTCAGCGTCAGTGTGTGGAATACGCCCTGAAGGCTCAGCCTCTGAAGCTCTACATCCCAAAGAACCCGGTCCAGTACAAGTTCTGGTCCATCATCAACTCCACGGGGTTTGAGTACGTCATGTTCGTCCTGATTCTGCTCAACACCGTCACTCTGGCCGTGCAGGTCGGTACCGGTCCAGTAGTCCGATCCGACCCGGTCGGCCCGAGGCGAGCTGAGTGTTTTCTGTGCTGCAGCACTACGAACAGTCCAAGACCTTCAGCCACGTCATGGACGTCCTCAACATGGTCTTCACCGGACTCTTCACCGTGGAGATGCTGCTGAAGCTGCTGGCCCTGCGGCTCCGGGTGCAGAACCGGGTCCGGACTCACCATGGCTCGGCCTGCGCGGCGTCTCATGTCTCCCTTGTCCTTGCAGCACTACTTTGTGGACGCCTGGAACTCGTTCGACGCTCTAATCGTGGTCGGCAGCGTGGTGGACATCGTGGTGACGGAGTTCAGCGTGAGCAGATCACAGTGACATGAAACAATCACGTCTCCAGTGTAAAAACCAACGTTCATGCAGGACTGAGTGGATGTTTGTGTTGTCAGAGCGGTGAGGACAGTTCCAGGGTGTCCATCACCTTCTTCCGCCTGTTCCGAGTCATGCGACTGGTCAAGCTTCTGAATAAAGGGGAGGGGATTCGCACACTGCTGTGGACATTCATCAAATCACTGCAGGTCAGAGGGGCGGGGCTAACAGGGCGGGGCTAACAGGGCGGGGCTAGCAGGCGAGGCTAGCAGGGGCGGGCTAGCAGGGCGAGGCTAGCAGGGGCGGGGCTAGCAGGGGCGGGTTAGCAGGGTGGGGTTAGCAGGGTGGGGCTAGCATGGGCGGGGCTAGCAGGGTGGGGTTAGCAGGGTGGGGTTAGCAGGGCGAGGCTAGCAGGGTGGGGTTAGCAGGGCGAGGCTAGCAGGGTGGGGTTAGCATGGGCGGGGCTAGCAGGCGGGGTTAGCAGGGTGGGGCTAGCATGGGCGGGGCTAGCAGGGCGGGCTAGCAGGGTGGGGTTAGCAGGAACTGGGTTAACCAGAAAGCAGGAAATAAACGAGGGAAGTTGGCAAAACATCTTAAATACCTGAAAGTCCTGAATCAAGTGGATCAGAAGGTGGACCGAGTCCAGAGAATCACCGGATCAATAATCATAAACCTCAGTGGGGTTGTCGGGTTGAAGCCCCGCTGCCTGGCTCCTGGGCGCCGGGTCAGGCTGAGTCTCTGCCCGTCCTCCCCCTGCAGGCGCTGCCGTACGTCGCTCTGCTCATCGCCATGATCTTCTTCATCTACGCCGTCATCGGCATGCAGGTGAGCCTGTAGGGGGCGCAGTTGGGAGTCCAGACCCCAGAGCTGAGGAGGTTCTGGAAGGTTCTGCATGTCCCCCAGTAGGACCGGGTCTGACCGGGTTCTGACCGGGTTCTGACCGGGTCACCGTTCCCTCTGCTGTGTCTGGCAGACGTTCGGGAAGATCGCGATGCAGGACTACACTCAGATCAACAGGAACAACAACTTCCAGACGTTTCCTCAGGCCGTCCTGCTGCTGTTCAGGTCAGAGCTTCTCCTCTGCTGTCTGCTGGTTTACCTGTGTGTGTGTGAACAGGTGTGTGTGTGTGAACAGGTGTGCCACAGGTGAAGCGTGGCAGGAGATCATGCTGGCCAGCCTTCCAGGGAAACGCTGCGATCCGGAGTCGGACTACGAACCAGGAGAGGAGTTCAGCTGCGGAAGCAACTTCGCCATCGTTTACTTCATCAGCTTCTTCATGCTGTGTGCTTTCCTGGTGGGAACCTGAACGTTCCCAGGACGATCCTCCGTTTGGACCAGAACCTGACCGACCTTCTCTTTCTCTCACTTAGATCATCAACCTGTTTGTTGCTGTCATCATGGACAACTTTGACTATCTGACGCGTGATTGGTCCATCCTGGGGCCGCATCATCTGGATGAATTTAAAAGGATCTGGTCGGAGTACGACCCAGAAGCCAAGTAGGTTCTGTGGAGGTTCTGCTTCCTGCCAGTGGTCCAGTTGTCCTGTGAGCTCAGTTTATGATGCGCTTCGTGAGATTTCATAGATCTGAGATGTTCTTGAGTTCTGCTGCCGTTTGGAGCAGAAACTGGAATCACTGATCTGTGTTTGGTCCTCAGAGGTCGGATCAAACACCTGGATGTGGTGGCGCTGCTCCGGAGGATCCAGCCTCCTCTGGGGTTCGGCAAGCTCTGTCCGCACAGAGTGGCCTGCAAGGTCAGGACTAACCCACCTCCAGTCCGCCTTAACCAAGTCCAGTATGTGTGTAGAAGGTCCAGTTTGGTTGGGGAAGAGTGAAGGCCAGTTCTGGTTCTTGGTTCCTACTGATCCAATATTTCTCTGAAACCGAATGCAGCGCTACAGCTAACAGTAGTTAGCGATGGCTTGTTGGGGTTTGTCCTTCAGCCTGAAGGAGTCGGACTTCCTGCAGGCGTGTTTTGGTTCTGTTAGCCCTGAGTAGAACCTGAGTGGTCCGTTTCCTCTGCACCGCAGCGCCTGGTGGCCATGAACATGCCTCTGAACGCCGACGGCATGGTGACCTTCAACGCCACGCTGTTCGCTCTGGTCCGCACCGCGCTCAAGATCAAGACCGAAGGTACGTGACGACCTGTAGGTGGAGGACGACTCAGCTTAGACTTCATGGTTGGTGTTAGAAAATAGAGGTTAGCTCTGCTGAATTAGCCAGACGTGGAACATAAGTCACAGTATCATCTGCATATGTAGAGACTTTAAACCGACCAACACTGAGATGGTTCAGGTATGAACTTCTAACCTGTCTCTGACTCCGCCCCCTGCCCCTGTGGACAGGTAACCCTGAACAGGAGAACGAGGAGCTGAGGGCGATCATCAAGAAGATCTGGAAGCGGATGAAGCCGAAGCTGCTGGATGAGGTCATCCCTCCACATGAAGGTAGAGCCACCAGCCTGCAGGACCAGCTGGTCTCCGTCCGCCGGTCTGCAGACTAACCTCTGTCTCCGTCCGCAGAGGAGGAAGTCACCGTCGGGAAGTTTTATGCAACTTTCCTGATTCAGGATTACTTCAGGAAGTTCAGGAAGAGGAAGGAGAAAGGAAACGTGACGGGAGAGTCTGACTCCACGAATCCATCTGCTGTTCAGGTTAGATGATCATCCAACTTTCTCCATATTGTCTCAGAAACTCGGAGCTTTTCAAAGGTTTAGCTGCCACCTAGTGGTCAAATATGACTTCTGCAGCATCAACATATGTGAGAATAACGTCCAGGACCTCATGGGTTAATCATTTGGACACTCAAACATGTGCGGCGCCTCATTTTACGCCCAAGTATAAAATGAACTTTTCATCAGTTTTCATTAATATACAGATTCTGTGGTGAAAATGTAGCAGCCAAACCAACTTGTTCTGTGAAACATTAATAAACTCCAAACCTGAATCCACTGAAACCCGATTCAGTGATTCAGACCAGAAGCATCAAACCTGATGATGATCCAGATTTTAATGTTTTATTGATGAAGCTGAACCACATTTATCCTGAAAATGTATAAAATGAACTACAGAAACCATGAAGATGTAACTGATGGTCTGAAGCTTCTGAGGCTCATTTCATTCTGACTGGAGAGAAAACAGGCTGGTTCTGGTTCTGGTTCTGGTCAGCAGACGGATCCACCAGGTTCGGTTCTGAAGGTCCATCTGGTCCAGCTGAGCCGCTACCTGAGGATGGAGAACATCTGGAGGTCCAGAGGGAGGATTGATCCCCGATCAGATGGATCTGATGATTGATCAGCTTTAGATTCATCCTGATCATTCAGTCTGACCTGGACGCTGTGCTGCTGCAGCAGGTCCGACCTGGACGCTGTGCTGCTGCAGCAGGTCCGACCTGGACGCTGTGCTGCTGCAGCAGGTCCGACCTGGACGCTGTGCTGCTGCAGCAGGTCCGACCTGGACGCTGTGCTGCTGCAGCAGGTCCGACCTGGACGCTGTGCTGCTGCAGCAGGTCTAACCTGGACGCTGTGCTGCAGCAGCAGGTCCGACCTGGACGCTGTGCTGCTGCAGCAGATCTGACCTGGACGCTGTGCTGCTGCAGCAGGTCAGACCTGGACGCTGTGCTGCTGCAGCAGGTCTAACCTGGACCCCTTGCTGCTGCAGCAGGTCAGACCTGGACGCTGTGCTGCTGCAGCAGGTCAGACCCGGACGCTGCTGCTGCAGCAGGTCTAACCTGGACCCCTTGCTGCTGCAGCAGGTCAGACCTGGACGCTGTGCTGCTGCAGCAGGTCTAACCTGGACCCCTTGCTGCTGCAGCAGGTCAGACCTGGACGCTGTGCTGCTGCAGCAGGTCAGACCTGGACGTTGTGCTGCTGCAGCAGGTCAGACCTGGACGCTGTGCTGCTGCAGCAGGTCAGACCTGGACGCTGTGCTGCTGCAGCAGGTCTAACCTGGACCCCTTGCTGCTGCAGCAGGTCAGACCTGGACGCTGTGCTGCTGCAGCAGGTCAGACCTGGACGCTGTGCTGCTGCAGCAGGTCTAACCTGGACCCCTTGCTGCTGCAGCAGGTCAGACCTGGACGCTGTGCTGCTGCAGCAGGTCAGACCTGGACGCTGTGCTGCTGCAGCAGGTCAGACCTGGACGCTGTGCTGCTGCAGCAGGTCTGAGCTCAGCACATCTTCTTACATCCAGAGTTATTTTGCGCCACACTTTTCTAAATGTTAGTGTGAAACCTGTAGATGAGGCCCTGAAGTGGGCAAATCAGCTGAAACATCTCCTGACGTATCTTCAGTTCTCAGTCATGTTCTGACATCAGCATCAGCGACTGGTTCCTCTGTGTCGCTGCAGCTGTGTAAGGCGGGTCTGAAGACGCTGCAGGATCTGGGTCCAGAGATGCGCCTGGCTCTGAATGAAGACCTGGAGGAGGAGGAGGTGCTGATGGACGAGGATCTGGAGACGAACGCAGCTTACAAGGTGCCTCACCGCCGCCAGCCGCCGCCGGCCGTCTGGCCAGCCGCATCACTTCCTGTTCTCTGTCTGCAGGCCGACAGCGGATTTGGACCAGAGACTCGACGAGGCTCCATACTGACACCTACTGGTAAAATGCAGTGGAAACGTTTCTGAGGCTGTTTTTATATGTTCACTAAATGAATCTGCTACCAATATGTTCAAATCTATGACATAAATATAGAAACGCAAACCTCTTAACCTGAGACGGTTTTATCAAGCATCCAGCTGGACCTTCCTCCACTCCTTCCATCATCATCCTCACTTATTGATTAGACCATCAATGACCTCTAAAAGAAACAGATCAGATACTGGCCCTCAGCGTCAGTCTGAGCAGCAGGGGGCGGTAGAGCCACCCATCAGCATCGTTTCACCCTCAGCGGTGGGCGGGGCTTCTCTCTGCAGGCGATGGCGGCGTCCCAAACGGCGGCCTCATCCACCGAGTCGGGTCGCTCAGCAAGATGGCGACTGGAAGCGAACATGACGAGCATCTTTGTCGTGGAGACAGCGTGAGGTCATCAGGGGGTCACCTGCGCCGGGCGTCAGTGAAGAACAGCCTGACTGACTCCGCCCACAAGAGGCCGTCGTACTACAAATATGGACGGTGTGTCGCGTCCTCGACCCCAAAGACAAATTAACTCAGACAATTATCTTCAGAGTCCAAGATCTGATGTTGTCCTGTTGGTCTGCAGGAGAGACTCCAGAGACAGATGCTGGAGGAACGGAGATGTGGACGTCTACGGAGAGCAGGGTGACTACAGCCGGGAGGACGACAACGAGAGCATCACGTCCAGAGACAGGTGGGCAGCACGCAGGAAGTGCTTCCAGTACGTTTACTAACACGCAGGAAGTGCTTCCAGTCACCAGCACACACAGGAAGTGCTACAGTACGTTTACTAACACACAGGAAGTGCTTCCAGTCACCTAGCAACACACAGGAAGTGCTACCAGTACGTTTACTAACACACAGGAAGTGCTTCCAGTCACCTAGCAACACACAGGAAGTGCTACCAGTACGTTACTAACACACAGGAAGTGCTACCAGTATGTTTACTAACACGCAGGAAGTGCTACAGTCACTAGCAACACACAGGAAGTGTACAGTACGTTTACTACACACAGGAAGTGCTTCCAGTACGTTACTAACACACAGGAAGTGCTTCCAGTCACCTAGCAACACACAGGAAGTGCTACCAGTACGTTTACTAACACACAGGAAGTGCTTCCAGTACGTTTACTAACACACAGGAAGTGCTACCCACAGACATAATATCAGAGCAGACCCCCATTGGCTGCTCCGGCGCAGGAAATACGGCGGCCATCTTGGAGAGGTCAACCCTCCTACTTTGCCAATCAAAACAACAGAAATATTGTTGTTCAGATTGATGGATTATTGATGTGAGGCTCCACAAACAACATTTCACAAGTAAGATGGACATATATATACCTGGAGGAGCTATTTTTCCTATTGTTTTGTTAAATCTTAGAATTTAAATTGTTCTTAGCATTTGTTTGTTTTCCTAGTTGATTTATCATTAGAATTTTTATTTTATTTGTTGTTTAGAATAGGTTTTTGTTTAGTAATTCACTTAATTAGTTAATTAATTTCAGATTGGAATGTGGGTATTTCACGGTATAAGTAGGTAGGTCTTAGGTTATGATTTTTGAATTTAAGTTTTTTGGACAAATGGTCACTAAAATACCAGTATATATATATATATATATATATATATATATATATATATATATATATATATATATATAACCCAGAGGTATTGGATGCAGTAATATATATGCATCCAATATATATATATATATATTGGATGCATATATATTACTGAATACTGAATATATATTATTCAGTATTAATCATTATTTATTTGTGATTGTATACTTGTATAAATATGTATTATTATAATAAATTATACACACAGCCATTCACAATAAATTATCCACGGCTGTGTGTTTTGTAATAAGCTCATCATACATCGATATCAGAATATTCCATTCCTATTGTATTGTTATAGCCACTAATCATATTTAAAAATGCTGAACTATGTATTAAACATACACAATTATTTATAAATGTAGCTTTGATAGATGTCTGAATATAGTTTCCAGTAAGAAAAAGTGTTTTATGATCGATTAAATGCGCTGATATGTCATTTTGCTGCTAAACACATAATGCAGAGTGGAGTGGTGGACCGATCCAAGATGGCCGCCCTAAATCTCGTCAGCGACAATAGGCGAGAGCGGAGCATGATGGTCTATCCTTATATTATGTCTATGTTACTAACATGCAGGTTAGCTGTGCTAACCCTGAAGCTTTAATCTGTTAGTTCTACTGAAGCTAAAGTGCTTCCAACATGGTACGAAACAGAAGCTAATGCTAACGTGAAACTCTGCTGCCCTCACCATGTGTTGCTCTGACAGCTAAACAGCTAGATGGCACATGAGGTTAAAATAATCCAGTCCTTGATAGTTTTATTGTTTTATTTTGAAACTCTTTTCTGCTTGGTTTTATAAACCAAGCAGAAAAGTATATCAGACAATACAGAAAACAACTAGACTACAGCAAACAGGTGGCTCCCAGTTATTGCTAACTAGCTAATGATGCACCTTTGTATTTTGGCTGGAGAACATAGAACTATGACTAATAAAATATTACACAATACTGGAATAATAATGATCAGACGTGTCTGAAGGACAGTCGATGACGCCATGCGTTCAGCCGGACAGGTTCTGCTGGACTGACCAAATGAAAGTGTGATCAATGTCCACTAGGTGTCAGCAAGGCTCTACAGTTTCACCTACAATGTAGGAAAACTAAACAAACCACAACACAGGAATATAACCACGATATTTAGGGGAGGCTAATACTAATGCCTATAACAACATGGCATTTAGCAGCAGCTAGCGCTAAATGCTTTATCAACGTATTTGTGGAGTGCTAAGAAGCTAACTAAATTCAAGTAACGGTTTACAGAACAGCCAAGTAAATTAGCGCTTTGGAAACATTATTTTAGGGTAAGCTAAGAGCTAAGAGCGCTAAATGTGTTCCACATTAGCAAAAGAAACAAGCAAGGAATTAGCTCAGCTTCTAGCGCATTAGCAGATTACTGCTGTCATGAACGCCTTCGTTCATGACAGCAGTAATCTGTAGTAGTAGTAGTAATCTGTAGCAGTAGTTCTGTCATGAACGCCTTCGTTCATGACAGAACTGCTGCAGAGCTGCTGCAGGGTGAAGGCGGGGCCATGCCCCGCCTTCACCCTGCAGCTGATTGGCTGGATTAGTCACCACCTGACTGTGTTCTCAGACGTTACCCTGACGACTCGCCGCTGTACAGAGACCACCGCGATGGCCACGCCCCCTACAGCAACAGTAGCTATGGCGACAGTTACAGCGAGAGGCAGGAGGACGACTCGCCGACGCCTACTTCCTGCCACACCCACAGGTGACAGAATGACTCACCGCTGACATCACGGGTGTGACATCACAGCCGGCTGAGCGGCGCTTTGTTTGGCTCAGCAGGCCGGAAACCGTCGTTCAACATCCAGTGTCTGAGGCGGCAGGGCAGCAGCGACGACCTGCCGATTCCCGGAACGTACCACCCGACGTCGCCACCGCGCCGCGCACGACCTCAGGTGACCCCGCACAGACACCCGTCCAGCTGTTCCCCAGGTAACCGCCCCTCTCCCTGCCAGGCCTTCAGCAGCTACGACTCCCGGCGCTCCTCCGCCCGCTCCGCCCGCTCGGCCGCCGTGTCCTCGGCGTCCTGGGCCAAGCCAGGCCCCCGCCGCGGGCGGCTCCTCTACGCGCCGCTCATCCTGGTGGAGGAGGAGGGCAGCCCGCCCTGGGCGGCCGAGGGCAAGAACGGAGGGGCGGCACGAGGTGAGGAGGCGGGGCTTCAAAATAAAAACCTCGCCGACGGCTTTTAATGTGGAGGGTCAGGCTAACGCTCCTTCCTGTGACAGGAACAGCAGACGGACCGCCCTGGTTCGGTGGATCAGCGGGGAGCTCAGGTGAGACGAGTCTCCCTCACACTGACCGTCAGCTGATCGGGTCACCTGACTCTGATATGCGACTCTGGTCATGTGACTGTCTTGTAGCTCCGCCCCCCTACCGGGCCTACACCACCCTCAGGGTTCCCTCGCAGCTCGGCGCTCCGTTCGCCGAGAAACGGGGATCGGCCGACAGTCTGGTGGAGGCGGTGAGCGAGCGCCGCCGGTCACTCTTCACTTCCTGTTCCTGGGCGTTTCCGTGGAGATGACGGGTTCTGCTCCGTCTCCAGGTTCTGATCTCGGAGGGACTCGGCCTCTACGCCCGGGACCCCAAGTTCGTGGCGTTCGCCAAGCGGGAGATCGCGGACGCGTGTCACATGACGGTGGACGAGATGGAGTCGGCGGCCAGCGACCTGCTGAGCTCCGGGAGCCACGACTTCCTGAACGCCATCGGCGACGACGCGGCGGCGCTCTACAGCGACGAGGAGCCAATCAGGACGGGCCGCGAGGAGGAGGAGCTGGCCGACGAGATGGCCTGCGTGACGTCATTCTGAGGATCCACCAACCAGAGGAGGAGGAGCGAGAGGCGGGGCTTCCTGGAAGGTGCCGGCCAATAGGAGCGCTTCTCACTACAACAGGAAGAGACCTGGTAAACGGATCAGAACTGGAACCCGGTCGGGTTCAGCTTCCGGTGACCCGGTTCTGATGGTGGATCTGATGTGACGGTCCAAACAGGGACACTAACGTTATCGACACCGAGACGCAACGAGGCAACCAGGGAGAGGGTCACAGGGTCCGACCCCGTTACCATGGAGATTCACCGTCTGAGAGGGTCACAGGGTCCGACCCCGTTACCATGGAGATTCACCGTCTGAGAGGGTCACAGGGTCCGACCCCGTTACCATGGAGATTCACCGTCTGAGGGTCACAGGGTCCGACCCCGTTACCATGGAGATTCACTGTTTCCTAGATGTAAATAAAGTCTAACTTGCGTTTGCACCGATAATCTGAACGTTGAACCGAGTCTATTAAACTATGTTCTGGTTCTGGTCGGATCGGATTCCTGGGCTTCAGGACAGATTCAGATGAAAAGTTTTTCTACAGTCTTTAAATCGAGCAGGCGAGTTTATTTCTGTCCTCATTTATTTATTCAAGTTTAAAAACCCGAAGCCTCAGTTTGTCTCACGATGAAGGAAAGAAACTAATAAAATATTAAACTGATTTTTACCTTAATCTGTTTCTAGAGCTGATAAAAAGACAGAATCTTTTCTATCTCCAGTTTATCTTAGATTTTATTGGTGGTTTTCCTCCACCAGAGCGATGACATCATCAGGTGGTGATGATGTCACTCAGATGAACTGAGTCTCTCTGCAGCTTGTTTTTCTACTTGTGTTTTTTTATGCTGATGATCGACTCGTGTTGTTCTTGTTGTCCTGTTTCTACCCGTCCGACCCGTTTGGACTTTTCTCCAGAACTCTAAGGTTTTTTATTCCTGCTCAGACGTGGAGGAGCTGCTCTTCCTCCCAATAAAGACCCAGATCTCACTCTGCTTCGACTCCGCGTTGTTTCTGACAGATATCGGGTCATCTGACGACACCAGAACCAGCAGGAAACCAGGGAGTCCAGAGTCAGAACCAAACCCAGAACCAGCAGGAAACCAGGGAGTCCAGAGTCAGAACCAAACCCAGAACCAGCAGGAAACCAGGGAGTCCAGAGTCAGAACCAAACCCAGAACCAGCAGGAAACCAGGGAGTCCAGAGTCAGAACCAAACCCAGAACCAGCAGGAAACCAGGGAGTCCAGAGTCAGAACCAAACCCAGAACCAGCAGGAAACCAGGGAGTCTAGAGTCAGAACCAAACCCAGAACCAGCAGGAAACCAGGGAGTCTAGAGTCAGAACCAAACCCAGAACCAGCAGGAAACCAGGGAGTCTAGAGTCAGAACCAAACCCAGAACCAGCAGGAAACCAGGGAGTCCAGAGTCAGAACCAAACCCAGAACCAGCAGGAAACCAGGGAGTCCAGAGTCAGAACCAAACCCAGAACCAGCAGGAAACCAGGGAGTCCAGAGTCAGAACCAAACCCAGAACCAGCAGGAAACCAGGGAGTCCAGAGTCAGAACCAAACCCAGAACCAGCAGGAAACCAGGGAGTCTAGAGTCAGAACCAAACCAGAACCAGCAGGAAACCAGGGAGTCTAGAGTCAGAACCAAACCCAGAACCAGCAGGAAACCAGGGAGTCCAGAGTCAGAACCAAACCCAGAACCAGCAGGAAACCAGGGAGTCTAGAGTCAGAACCAAACCCAGAACCAGCAGGAAACCAGGGAGTCCAGAGTCAGAACCAAACCCAGAACCAGCAGGAAACCAGGGAGTCCAGAGTCAGAACCAAACCCAGAACCAGCAGGAAACCAGGGAGTCCAGAGTCAGAACCAAACCCAGAACCAGCAGGAAACCAGGGAGTCCAGAGTCAGAACCAAACCCAGAACCAGCAGGAAACCAGGGAGTCCAGAGTCAGAACCAAACCAACCAGCAGAACCAGGATCAGAGTCAGACCAACCAGACAGAGGAAACCAGGGAGTCCAGAGTCAGAACCAAACCCAGAACCAGCAGGAAACAATCAGAGTCAGAACCAACCAGAAGCGGGAACCAGGTCAGATCAGACCAAACCCAGACCAGCAGGAAACCAGGGAGTCCAGAGTCAGAACCAAACCCAGAACCAGCAGGAAACCAGGGAGTCCAGAGTCAGAACCAAACCAGAACCAGCAGGAAACCAGGGAGTCTAGAGTCAGAACCAAACCCAGAACCAGCAGGGGAAACCAGGGAGTCCAGAGTCAGAACCAAACCCAGAACCAGCAGGAAACCAGGGAGTCCAGAGTCAGAACCAAACCCAGAACCAGCAGGAAACCAGGGAGTCTAGAGTCAGAACCAAACCCAGAACCAGCAGGAAACCAGGGAGTCCAGAGTCAGAACCAAACCCAGAACCAGCAGGAAACCAGGGAGTCCAGAGTCAGAACCAAACCCAGAACCAGCAGGAAACCAGGGAGTCTAGAGTCAGAACCAAACCCAGAACCAGCAGGAAACCAGGGAGTCCAGAGTCAGAACCAAACCCAGAACCAGCAGGAAACCAGGGAGTCCAGAGTCAGAACCAAACCCAGAACCAGCAGGAAACCAGGGAGTCTAGAGTCAGAACCAAACCCAGAACCAGCAGGAAACCAGGGAGTCCAGAGTCAGAACCAAACCCAGAACCAGCAGGAAACCAGGGAGTCCAGAGTCAGAACCAAACCCAGAACCAGCAGGAAACCAGGGAGTCCAGAGTCAGAACCAAACCCAGAAAACCAGCGATCAACCAACCAGAACCAGAGAAACCAGGGAGTCCAGAGTCAGAACCAAACCCAGAACCAGCAGGAAACCAGGGAGTCCAGAGTCAGAACCAAACCCAGAACCAGCAGGAAACCAGGGAGTCCAGAGTCAGAACCAAACCCAGAACCAGCAGGAAACCAGGGAGCCCAGAGTCAGAACCAAACCCAGAACCAGCGCAGGAAACCAGGGAGTCCAGAGTCAGAACCAAACCCAGAACCAGCAGGAAACCAGGGAGTCCAGAGTCAGAACCAAACCCAGAACCAGCAGGAAACCAGGGAGTCAGAGTCAGAACCAAACCCAGAACCAGCAGGAAACCAGGGAGTCTAGAGTCAGAACCAAACCCAGAACCAGCAGGAAACCAGGGAGTCAGAGTCAGAACCAAACCCAGAACCAGCAGGAAACCAGGGAGTCCAGAGTCAGAACCAAACCCAGAACCAGCAGGAAACCAGGGAGTCCAGAGTCAGAACCAAAACCCAGAACCAGAGCAGGAAACCAGGGAGTCCAGAGTCAGAACCAAACCCAGAACCAGCAGGAAACCAGGGAGTCCAGAGTCAGAACCAAACCCAAACCAGCAGGAACCAGGATCCAGAGTCAAACCAACGAATCCAGAGAACAGTCAGAGTAACCAAACCCAGAACCAGCAGGAAACCAGGGAGTCTAGAGTCAGAACCAAACCCAGAACCAGCAGGAAACCAGGGAGTCTAGAGTCAGAACCAAACCCAGAACCAGCAGGAAACCAGGGAGTCCAGAGTCAGAACCAAACCCAGAACCAGCAGAAAACCAGGGAGTCCAGAGTCAGAACCAAACCCAGAACCAGCAGGAAACCAGGGAGTCCAGAGTCAGAACCAAACCCAGAACCAGCAGGAACCAGGGAGTCCAGAGTCAGAACCAAACCAGAACCAGCAGGAAACCAGGGAGTCCAGAGTCAGAACCAAACCCAGAACCAGCAGCAGAAACCAGGGAGTCTAGAGTCAGAACCAAACCCAGAACCAGCAGCGGAAACCAGGGAGTCCAGAGTCAGAACCAACCAAACCAGCAGAACCGGAGTCCAGAGTCAGACAACCAGAACAGAGGAACAGGATCTAGAGTCAGAACCAAACCCAGAACCAGCAGCAGGAAACCAGGGAGTCCAGAGTCAGAACCAAACCCAGAACCAGCAGGAAACCAGGGAGTCCAGAGTCAGAACCAAACCCAGAACCAGCAGGAAACCAGGGAGTCCAGAGTCAGAACCAAACCCAGAACCAGCAGGAAACCAGGGAGTCTAGAGTCAGAACCAAACCCAGAACCAGCAGCAGGAAACCAGGGAGTCCAGAGTCAGAACCAAACCCAGAACCAGCAGGAAACCAGGGAGTCCAGAGTCAGAACCAAACCCAGAACCAGCAGGAAACCAGGGAGTCCAGAGTCAGAACCAAACCCAGAACCAGCAGGAAACCAGGGAGTCCAGAGTCAGAACCAAACCCAGAACCAGCAGGAAACCAGGGAGTCCAGAGTCAGAACCCAGACCTGAGAGCTGAACGCCCCCTGCAGGCTGAGGCTGGTATCACAGAGGTGGTTTTAAAATGATGTCATCAGACAGACCAACATGGAGGATGTCGGCGTTTCCACTTTAAAACTGATTTTACAACATCACTGCAGATGTTCAAACAAAACAAGGACATTTAGGCAGATTGAAGGTCCATTTAATGTAATAATCGGAAAAACCCAAAAAGAAGAAGATCTGGATCTACGTAGATGTTTAACAGGGATTCAGGATGAAAATGTTCTTTTCTGTTCAGACAGAAACATAATTTATAAAACACCAGGATTCAAAACAGAATAATTAAAACAGTTTGGAGTTGTTGTTCAATAACTTATGATGAATATTATGTAGCCACAGTAACACCACTACTAATATATAATATTTACCAAAGTTATGGAAAATTGAATAGAAAGCAGGTTATTAATCAACATGTAAAGATAAAGTTGAGATCATGTATGAAAAATAAACTAGTACAGCAAAATGTAATGTATTATAAAAAATGTTGTGAATTAAACAGATGAACCCTTTTTGAATATATTTAAAATAATATTTAGACTGTGTGGTCTGAAGAAATGAGAATCTCGTTTCAGAGCCGAAACGTTCAGCACTTTGAACTGAAACCAAAAACTCATCACATGATTTTGTCCTTTTTTGATGATGCAGCAAGTTTTAAAAACATAAAATTAAACTGGTTCTGACACATAACCCTCCAATTTAGATTAAACTTAATTTATATTCATTAAAAATCAAAAATCTAGCAGCAGGTTTAATTATGGATGTAAATATTAGAAGGATAAAGTCTGAAAACCTGAAGTTTCAACCTGAGGAAGAATCAGAAACACCTTCAGGACATTTTACTGATGTTTGACTAAATTAATATCAACCAAAAACCTCAACATGCAAAAGATTAATTAGATTAATGAATCCAGTAAAAAGACCAAACAAACCACATTTCTATTAAAACAGGAACGTTTAATAAAATGCCAGATGTGTTGAAAACAGAGAAATATATGGACAACATTTAATCCAGAAATTATTTATTTCCAAATAACAGACATTTATTGGGGTGGAGAGGAAAATTAAACTGAATGGTGTTTGTTGGTGTAGTCAGAAAAACGTTAAAAACTTATTAAACATCAGGAGCTAAATTATGTAAAAAGGAAAATAATAAATGTATTAAAATATCTGTAAAAGAATGAGTATATCTGATGATTACATTTATCAGAATGTGATGTTTATTGCTTGTTTCATAAATTATATGTATTGTTTTTATTCAGTAAGTAAAAACGTTTTTGTTTGACGTTCCTGAAATGTTTTATAAAAATAATGTAAGTAAAGCAAAAGTATAAACCAGCTGAAAAAACCCAAAATTTAAATACTTTAAAGGGGCAGCAATTCAAACTCATAATGAAAAATGTTCAAATATAGTAAATATATAAAATTTAGTTTTTCTGTATTTGAGAGCTAACAGAGCAGCTGTGGGCGGGGCTATGGGCGGGGCCACGGTAGGACGGTGGGCGGGGTTATGGGCGGGGCCGCGGTAGGACGGTGGGGGGCGGGGCCGCGGTAGGACGGTGGGCGGGGTTATGGGCGGGGCCGCGGTGGGACGTGGGCGGGTTAGGGCGGGGCCGGTAGTCGATGGGCGGGGCCACGGTAGGACGGTGGGCGGGTGGGGGCCGCGGTAGGACGGTGGGCGGGGTTATGGGCGGGGCCGCGGTAGGACGGTGGGCGGGGTTATGGGCGGGGCGCGGGTTAGGACGGTGGGCGGGCGGTTATGGGCGGGGCCGCGGTAGGACGGTGGGCGGGGTTATGGGCGGGGCCGATCCTCTCCAGATCCTCTCCAGCGGCTTCATGCTGTCCAAGCTGAGATCCATCTCAAGCTGAAACCTCTGTCTCGTTTCATTCTTTGAAAGACCAACACAGTCAGCAGGTCGATGTTTGTCTCTGATTTCATGTTTTAATGATGGTGAGACAGTTTGTCTGCTGGAGGCAGCGACTGTAACTGAGCTGCTACTCAGATCTTTAATCTCAAGGACATTTTATTCTGGGTAACTGAAGGTTGAAGAAGGACCAGAGCTGGAGTCAAACTCCAGACCTGCAGCTCCAGACCTGGAGGACCTGGATGTGTCTCCACTTCAACACCTGGGTCACATAATGACTAGCAGAACCGGACTGGACCCAGGAGGAGATCCAGCTGCTGGATCCAGGTGTGTTGGACCAGGGAGACGTCTAAGAGCTGCAGGACTCTGGGCCTCCAGGACCAGGACCAGGACCAGGACCAGGACTGGACCAGGACTGGACCAGGACTGGACCAGGACCAGGACCAGGACTGGACCAGGACCAGGACTGGACCAGGACCAGGACCAGGACTGGACCAGGACCAGGACCAGGACCAGACCAGGACCAGGACCAGGACTGGACCAGGACCAGGACCAGACTGGACCAGGACCAGGACCAGGACCAGGACTGGACCAGGACCAGGACCAGGACCAGGACCAGACTGGACCAGGACCAGGACCAGGACCAGGACCAGGACTGGACCAGACCAGGACCAGGACCAGGACCAGGACTGGACCAGGACCAGGACCAGGACCAGGACTGGACCAGGACCAGGACCAGGACCAGGACCAGGACCAGGACTGGACCAGGACCAGGACCAGGACTGCACCAGGACTGGACCAGGACTGGACCAGGACCAGGACTGGACCAGGACCAGGACCAGGACCAGGACTGACCAGGACCAGGACCAGGACCGCACCAGGACCAGGACTGGACCAGGACCAGGACCAGGACTGGACCAGGACCAGGACCAGGACCAGGACCAGGACCAGGACTGGACCAGGACCAGGACCAGGACCAGGGCCAGGACTGGACCAGGACCAGGACCAGACAGACCAGACAGGACTGGACCAGGACCAGGACCAGGACCAGGACCAGGACTGGACCAGACGGACCAGGACTGGACCAGGACCAGGACCAGGACCAGGACCAGGACTGCACCAGGACTGACCAGGACCAGGACCAGGACTGGACCAGGACCAGGACCAGGACCAGGACCAGGACTGCCCTCCCCTGTTCTAGATGCTCCTGTGCTGCAGCCGAACTAGACAATCCGGTTCCTATCCGGAGTCTGGAGGTCTTGTTTCCATTCTGAGGGACCATCTTGGTTCTGCTCTGTTGGACCAGGAGCTGCAGCAGCTGCAGGACTTCGGCCCCCATGTCTGAAGTTTGATTTGTGATCTACAGGATGAAGACCAAACTCAGCATCACCAGCTGCTTGGATGGTTGGAAGGTTATTACAGCTAATTTCTGATGAAGGAGGAGAATCTGCTGCGATTCCTCAGGAGGAACCTGCTGGATCGGTAGGAGGACCGGAGCTCCCGGAGAACACCTCCACCCGCAGGGTGGACCTTCAGCTGGTTCCTGATCCTGCGCCAGAAAACTAACTCAGGAAACAGAACGCAGGAAAGCCGGGTCCGGACCACAGAGCCCAGAAACGTCCCCTACTCCAAACATCTGAAGACCCGTGTGGCAAAGTTCCTCATCCTCCTGAGACACGTATTCCTGGTTTGGACCTCGATGAACTGAGCACAGTTCTCGGTTTGGCCGGACCGGACCGTTCTGGCAGGGCGGTCCGGCTGCCCGGTGCTGTCGGACCGGGTCGGTTTGTCTGGTTCCTGATCTTCAGTTGGGAGTTTCTTCTTTGTAACCGTGACGATGGGCTTCACTTTGAAAACGTGTGATTTAATTCTGGTATTTCTGTGTTTGCCGTCACTGTGGGCCCAACTGGCTGGTGCTTCCTGTGTTTCATGGCTGAAGGCCTGGTTTTGAATCGTAGAGACTTTGAGATGTTATCAGTAGTATTGTCCTTATTTTCATCTTTACTGCCGGGTGTTTTTGAAACGTTGGTGGGCTCCTTGCTCGGATCGGAGGGGGCTTCTGCTGTGGGATCACAGGAATCAGTCGGAAATGGAGACCCTGAGGTGGCTGCTTTCTTAAGCCTAAAGCCCTCAAAGATCTTTTGGAGAATTGCCTCTGAATCTACTTCAGCAGCATCATCTCCGGTTTGACTGGCTGAGATCTCTGCAGAGCTGACTGAAGATGAGGATCTGGTACAAGAGAGATTATATAAGCATTCAGGACCTGGTTTCCCAGGTTTCCCAGGTTTTGCAGTTGTTACTCTTGTTCTTGTTCTTCGTGACGGTAGCTGGAGGAACCAAGATGTGCCTGCTTGTTCCTGCCAACTGTCTTGTTTTATAGCCGATTGGGGTGATGCCTGCCGGTCTCCAGCCCGGTTTCGCCGGACATTTGGCCACGGTAAGCTCCAGATCCGCTGCTGCTTGTTTCTGCTTGGCCGTTTCCTTCGCTGAGTCTTTATTGCCATCTGGAGTTGAGCCCACGTTGTCCTGTGGCAGACTGGGTCCTGCAGAGGTGGAGTTCTCCACTTCTGGCTCTTTCTCTTCCAACTTTATCATCTTCGTCTGGGACGCAATCACATAGGAGCTGCTGGAGTCAGAGGACAGGTGAGCCATTGTGATGAATTCATGGTTCAAGGCCTTCAGGGGGGCGATCCGTCTTGAAGGATTCATATCCAGCATCTTTTTCAGGAGGTCAATGAAAGACAGTAAATCCCTCTTTTCCAAAGGATTCTTGGGTTCTGGTCGCTTCTTCTGCAGGTCATCCAAACAGTTCAGGTCCGAATGAACTCCAGGATGAAGCACGACCACTTCGCCCGAGTCATTACAATATTCCTCTGTTGTTTTTAGTAACCAAGTGTACGTAAATTCCCCTTTGGCGCATTTAAAGAACCGGCCTGTGCTGAGTCCGAAGGTCAGCAGGGTATCGTGAGGCTTACCTAGAAGATTGATCATCACACTTAAGGTTTCGTACTCGGCCCGCGAGGGAAACAGGTGGCGACCGAGGTACAGAAAAGCAAAAACACATCCTAGACCCCACATGTCTATGGCTTCATCTAAAGGAAAGTCCAGGATGACGTCCGGGGATCTGTAAGAGAGCGGCTGCTTGAACGTGTAACTCCTCATGCTGTAGGTTCTGGTGGAGAGACCGAAGTCTATCAACTTCACCCGCAGCGGCTGGGACACACGATCCACTAGCATGATGTTGTCACATTTTATATCTCTGTGTGTTACATGTAACTCCTTCAGGACATTCAGAGCTACAAGCAGCTGCTGCGCCAAAACTCGGATTTCATTGACGTCCAAAGGGAAGAAGTACCTACATTTGATGAATTCGTATAGATTGATATCCAACATCTCAAAGACCAGGCAGAAATGGTTATTGTGCTCAAAATGCTCCAGAAATGTCACTATGTTTGTGTTGCCGTCCTTAAATTGTCTGAGCATCTTAAAAATTTTCATTTCGTTCACACCGGAGTCGTACTGCGATCTCTTGACCAGCTTTATGGCCACCCTGTCCTCTGTCTCCACCTTCCTACACTTCACCACACATCCGTAGCCTCCGCGCGCCATCAGGTCTTCCACCAGGAACTGGCTCGTCTTGGTGACCAGGACTGTGTTTTTCTGGAGGTTAAACTCTGGCTTAGGACCAAAGACAGACATTTTTAACGAGTCCAAACTCTTGGAGACTCTTCAAAAACCAGGAGGTTCCTTCAAAGACCTGGGGAACCTGAGAGAGGTGACGTCACGACACTATGACGTCATTTGACTTTCATCTTTGTTAGGGCGGGGTTGCGTCATAGTCCGCCATGCAAACGGAAGTTCCCAAACGCGCGAAATGAAAGCAGCGCCGATGCTCAAATCTGATTGGTCAATAAAATGGCCACCGATCGCAGTTTGTCTCACCTGTCGGGACGGTGACCATGGAAACGCGTGGCTGGGCCAGGACCTGTTCTGTGGTTCTTACCTCAGGCTGGTTCCGGGTCAGTTTATCCTCAGGAGCTCCGGTACCGAACAGAGCGGGACTTTCGGACTGAAGTCTGCGGACCGGAAGTAGCGGTAAGATCACTTCCTGTCCCACAGGCCAAAGCTTAGGAGGGACAGCTGAGAGGACAGCGCCCCCTGTGGTCACTTCCCGGCTACTGGAAGCACAAATAAAGACCCATTAAGTTCGGTTGGTTCTGACCAGCAGCGAATGGAAAAGTGAACATGGCGACAGGTTAAAGTCATGATCACCGAGATAAACAGAAATAAACTCCTGAAATGTTTTCTATCAATCAATCAATCAACCAACCAATCAATCAATCAATCAATCAATCAGTCACATTTTATTAGTACAGCTCATTTCAGCATCAAGTCGTCTCAAAGCTTCACATCATCACAGAGTCGAGCAGCAGAGACTCAACATTGATAGTGATTTATAAACTATCAGGATCTACAGTCTGTTCTCTGAGCTGTAGGATGTAGATCTGGGTGATGTAGATCTGGTGTCATGTCTCCGTGGTGGTAGAAGGTCGACTGTAATTGTCTCTATGTGGCTCTGAAGGTTCAGGTCAGAGGTCAGAGGTCATCACTGCTCCCAGGTTTCAGGCTGATCGCTGGTTTTAGATCTAATAACTGAAGCTCTGCATTGATTCCAGATCTATAACTCCAGATCTATAACTAGATCTATAACTCTAACCCAGGGGCCCCAAACCTTTTCCTGAGGGCCACATAACGTTCCCTTCTCTGCTGGGGGCGGAGTCAGGTTGTAACAGAAAAAGTGCTTAAATCCTTAAATCTTTCCGTCTAAACCAGAATTAAGACTCACAAGCTCTACTCATCTCTGCCCAAACGCTCTGACTCTGGTCGCTATGGTAACGTTTATATATCCCTTCAAAATAAGATACAGATGCGCCACAAAAACAAACATTTTACTTTTGTGAAAGTTTTAACTCACGATAACGACTAACGGACCCTGAGCTCGTTTCTCTGCTGCCAGTCGGTTCCATCATAGTGATGAGAGTCAATGACACCTGAAGTGTTGCTGATATCTACAGCCTGTTGGTCTCTAGTGGTGAAGCAGCTTGAAGCTTCATGGCCTCATTAGCAGCCGGTCGCTGCATGTTAGCGGAGCGGCTTGTAATGTGAGACTCACCTACCGGTCAGGATGAATCCATCCTCCTGTCTCTCTGGACCTTTTCCTCTTTGCTAAGAAACTTTCCAAAGACATCTGATCAGTTTCTGACTCATTTTGCTGCTTGTGGCTCAATGTTGCTAAAGCGCCCCCTGGTGGTTGAAGAAAAATCCACATATAAACGGCTTATAGTCCGGAAAATACAGTAAATGAAAAAAACTGAATGCTCTCTGGTATTGTTCAGGGGGCCGGACCAAATGTGGAGGTGAGCCGGATGTGGCCCGTGGGCCGTAGTTTGGGGACCAATGCTCTAGATCTATAACTCTAGAGCTATAAGTCTAGATCGTTCCTCTTTAGGTCCAAACATAATAACTTCCGTTCTTTTTCTGTTCAGCTGGACAAACTTTGGCCTCTTCCTCACATCAGAAGTAAAGCTGAGACAGAATAAAAATATAAATGTTTGTGTCGGTTCTCAGGTTGACTCTGACTTCACTCCGTTTTTATTTGAATATTTACTTTGAGACTAAATGACCGGGTGAGTTGGTCCTGTTCAGTGGGAACAGTTCCTGCTCTGTGCTGGAGCAGGACGGACACTTCGCCTGCTGGTCAGAGGGAAGCTGTGGCTACTATCCAGTAGCTCTCCACCATCAGAGGGTGAATGTGAGTGAATGGCTGAATGAAGAGCTCTGAGGTCCATCCAGCTGCTGACTGATAAACACTGAACAGGTCATAGTGGGGATTAACTCTGCAGCCCAAATGTTAACGCCATCTTAGTGCTTCACTTCATCCAGTCCTTCAGACTCTTGGCATCATTTAGACTCCATAGTCCATTTTTAACGAAAGTTCAGCTTCACATCTGACAGGTAATCACTGAGATTCACAGGTGAAGGCAGAGAGACAACAACAACAATAATAATAACAACAATAATAACAACAATAATAATAACAACAACAATAATAATAACAACAACAATAACAACATAATAATAATAACAACACAACAACAACAACAAATAACACAATAATAATAACAACAACAATAATAATACAACAACAAAAACAACAATATATAATAAAACAACAACAATATAATAATAACAACAATATAATAATAACAACAACAATAATAATAATAACAACAACAATAATAATAACAACAACAATAATAATAACAACAACAATAACAACAACAACAATAATAAACAATAATAATAATAATAATAACAAACAACAACAACAATAATAACAACAACAATAACAACAACAAATAATAACAACAACAATAATATACAAACAATTCCACAACAACTTAATATAACAACAACAATAATAACAAAAACCAATCTAATAACAACAACACATAATAATAACAATACACACAACAACAATATATAATATACAACATCTAATAATAACCCATACAAACAATCACACAATAATAATAACATATCAATAACAACGAACAACAATAACAATAATACAAAACAAAACAATAATAAAACAATAATAATATACAACAACAACATAATAACAACAACAATACATAATAATAATAACAAACAACAACAACAATAACAATACACATTAATAATAACAACAACAATAATAATAACAACAACAATAACAACAATAATAATAATAATAACAACAACAATAATAATAATAATCAACAATAATAATAATAACAACAACAATAATAATAATAATAACAACAACAATAATAATAACAACAACAATAATAATAACAACAACAATAACAAACAATAACAACAACAACAATAATAATAACATATAATAATATAATAATAATAACAACAACAACAACATAATAACAACAACAATAACAACAACAATAATAACAACAACAACAATAATAACAATAACAATAATAACAACAACAATAATAATAACAACAACAATAATAACAAAAACAACAAAAACAACAACAATAATAATACATAACAATCAACAACAATAATAATAAATATAACAACAACAACAATAACAACAATAATAATAACAATAATAACAACAACACATAATAAAATAACAACACAACAATAACAAACAATAATAATAATACAACAACATAACTAACAACAACAATAATAAAAACAACAATAATAATAAAACAACAATAATAATACAAACAACAATAACAACAACAATAATAATAACAACAACAATAATAATAACAAGAACAATAATAACAACAATAATAATAACAAAATAATAATAACAACAATAATAATAATAACAACAATAATAATAACAATAATAAACAATAATAATAACAACAATAATAATAATAATAAAACAACAATAACAAGAACAATATATAATAATAAATAAACAAAACACAATAATAACAACAACTAATAATAATATAAAACAACAATAACAACAATAATAATAACAAGAACAATAATAATAATAATAACAAGAACAATAATAATAACAACAACAATAATAATAACAACAACAATAATATAATAAACAACAATAACAAGAACAATAATAATAATAATAACAACAACAATAATAACAACAACAATAATAATAACAACAATAATAATAACAATAATAATAATAACAACAATAATAATAATAACAAGAACAATAATAATAATAACAACAACAACAACAATAATAACAACAACAACAATAATAACAACAATAATAATAACAACAACAACAATAACAACAATAATAATAACAATAATAACAACAACAACAATAATAATAAGAACAACAACAACATAATAATACAAGAACAATAATAATAATAATAACAACAACAATAATAACAACAACAATAATAATAACAACAACAATAATAACAACAAATAAATAATAATAAACAACAATAATAATAATAATAACAACAATAATAATAATAACAAGAACAATAATAATAATAACAACAACAATAATAATAATAACAATAATAACAACAACATATAATAACAACAAAAATATTATAAAATAATAATAACAACAAAATAATAATAATAATAACAACAATAATAACAATAATAACAACAACAATAATAACAATAATAACAACAACAATAATAATACTGTAATAACAACAATAATAATAACAATAATAACAACAATATAATAACAACAATAACAACAACAATAATAACAACAACAACAATAATAACAATAATAACAACAACAATAATAATAATAACAACAATAATAACAATAACAACAATAATAATAACAACAACAATAACAACAACAATAATAATAACAACAACAATAATAACAATAACAACAATAATAACAACAACAATAATAATAACAACAACAATAATAATAACAACAATAATAACAACAACAATAATAATAATAATAACAACAATAATAATAACGACAAAATAATAAACTAATATACAATAATAACAACAAAATAATAATAACAATAATAACAACAACAATAATAATAATAACAATAATAACAACAACAATAATAACAACAAAAATAATTATAATAATAACAACAACAACAATAATAATAATAATAACAACAATAATAACAATAATAACAACAACAATAATAACAATAATAACAACAACAACAATAATAACAACAGTAATAATAATAACAACAACAATAATAACAAAAATAACAACAATAATAACAACAACAATAACAACAACAACAACAACAATAACAATAATAACAACAACAATAATAATAACAACAACAATAATAACAATAACAAGAATAATAATAACAACAACAATAACAACAATAATAATAACAACAACAATAATAATAATAACAACAATAATAATAACAACAATAATAACAACAACAATAATAATAATAACAATAACAACAATAATAATAACAACAATAATAATAACAACAACAATAATAACAACAATAATAATAACAATAATAACAACAACAATAATAATAAAAATAACAATAATAACAACAACAATAATAATAAAAATAACAATAATAACAACAACAATAATAACAACAACAAAAATAATAATAATAATAACAACAATAATAATAATAATAATAACAACAACAATAATAATAATAATAATAATAATAATAACAATAATAACAACAACAATAATAACAACAACAATAATAATAATAACAACAACAACAATAATAATAACAACAATAAGAACAATAATAACAATAACAACAATAATAACAACAACAACAATAATAATAATAACAATATAATAATAATAACAACAACAACAATAATAACAACAACAATAATAATCCTCCGACTATATCTAGCCCTTTAGGCTCTGTTGAACGTTGTGAGGCTTTTTGTAAGTTCTTTATGGAAAAGATTGAAGCTCTTAGAGGCTTGAATAAGATGGTAGATTTAGATTCCCATGAAATGCCACAATGCATAGCTACTCTGGAGCATTTTCAACCAGTTTCTATGGATGAACTGATTTTGATTATTAAGCATCTGCGGCCTTCAAATTATCCAGTGGACTGTCTTCCTACTCGTTTGATAAAAGACATTTTTTTTTATCTTTGGCAGCTACATTCTTACGGTGATAAATACCTCACTGCAGTCCGGTTGTGTCCCATCTACTCTTAAACATGCTGTGGTAAAGCCTCTTCTTAAAAAGTCCAATTTAGACCCCAGTGACCTATCAAATTTCAGGCCCATTTCTAAATTGCCTTTTTTAGCCAAAATTCTAGAGAAATTAGTTTATATTCAGCTTGAAATGTTTTTAAAAGACAATAATATAACTGAAAAGTTTCAGTCTGGGTTTAAAGTTGCTCATAGCACTGAATCTGCTTTGCTCCGAGTATATAATGATCTCCTCTTAGTTGTTGATTCAGGCAACGTAGCAGTTTTACTACTTCTGGATTTGAGCTCTGCCTTTGACACGGTAGATCATCAGATTCTCTTACATAGACTCCAGCACTGTGTTGGCCTGAGGGCTCAGTACTCGAATGGTTCAAATCTTAGTTAGACAACAGAACCTTTTCTGTTCATCTGGACCAATCATGTTCCAGGGCTAAACCTTTGAAGTATGGTGTTCCCCAAGGGTCAATTTTAGGGCCCATTTTGTTTATTTTGTATTTAATGCCTCTTGGAAAGATCTTTGAAAAATTTAATATTTCCTTTCATTGCTTTGCAGATGATATCCAGATTTATTTGCCCCTTAAACTGCAAAATGGTACAAATGATTCTCTTCAGCTGCTGCTAAACTGTTTAGCTGAGGTTAAATTATGGATGGAAAAAAACTTTCTTCACCTTAATGACAGTAAAACTCAAGTTCTATTATTTGGTCAAAAACTTCAAACTACAAATCCAGATCAGTTTCTTGGTTCTTTGGCTCGGTCTTACCAGACCTCTGCTAGGAATCTTGGTTTCACTTTTGACAGCTTTTTAAAGCTAGATAAACAAGTCAGCTCTGTCGTTAAATCGAGTTTTTACCACCTTCGGCTTTTAGCAAAAGTTAAATCCTACTTTGGTTTTAAGGACTTTGAAGGACTTATTCATGCCTTCATTACAACTCGTCTGGATCACTGCAGCTCTTTATATAGAGGGATGGATAAATCGCAGATTCAGCGACTTCAACTGATCCAGAACGCAGCAGCTTCTCACAGGAACCAGGAACCAGGACCATATGAGCCCAACTCTGGCATCTTTACACTGGCTGCCTGTCTTTTATTGAATAGATTTTAAGATTCTTTTGTTAACTTTTAAAGTTTTAAATGGCTTGGCCCCCCCTGATCTTCGGGACCTTTTTAAATCTCCGTCTGTGCCCAGAACCTTACGATCAAATAATCAGTTATTACTGACGGTTCCTCGTAGTCGACTAAAGAGGAAAGGAGACGGAGCTTTTTCTGCTGCTGCTCCTGTCTGATGGAATAACTTGCCTTTCCAGATCAGATCTGCTACAGCCTGGATCATTTTAAATCGCTTCTTAAAACTTATTTTTACTCTTTGGCATTTAATTGATGTTTTGTTTTGTGCTCTGTTTGTTATGTGTTGTTGTTCTTGTGCAGCACTTTGGTGCAGTTATGCTGCTGTAAAGTGATACATAAATAAATTTGACATTGACATTGACAATAATAATAATAATAATAAAATAATAATCAACAACAACAACAACAAAATAATAATTTAATAAATAATAACAACAACAACAATAATAATAATAATAATAAATAATAATAATAATAATAATAATAATAATAAATTACTCCTCTCTGTACTGCAGCCATTGCTTCTGTTTACGTCACTTTCCGGGTCACATGATGCGTCGCCATTTTTGTCATCAACTACGTCATCACCTCCTACTACAGTGATGACCCGCCCCCCCCCCCCGTTCAAATTGTTTTAATCCAAATTAAAATATTAAATTGTGTTTATTTGCTCCCTCCGCTGCTTGTTGTTGTTGTTGTTGTTTACTTCCTGTCTCATAATAATAATAATAATAATAATAATCCGTGACGCCCCGCCCCCCGGCTCCTCCTCCTCTCCTCCTCCTCCTCTCCTCCATCCCTCCATCTCTCCTCTCCTCTCCAGGCGGCAGGATGGACGTCGTGAATCAGGTACCGACTCTCAGCATCCCGCTGTGATTTAGGTTCGGTTGTTCGGTTCGGGTTCGGTTCTGTTTGTGTCAAGGGATTTCGGTTCTGATCGGCGGGGTTCGGCCCGGGGTTCGGGTGGTTCTGTGTGGGTCTGGTTCCGGTTCTGTTGGATCTCGGAAGCGGGAATGACGTGAAATGTGCGCGCGCGGCTGTGCGCGTGCGTGAGGTGGTGAAATGGCAGCTGGAGGAAGAGGAGGAAGATCTTCATCTCTGATGCTGATGAGGCGCAGCATCGCTCGGTGCTGGTGTCGGTTCGGTTCGGCTCCTCACCGGCTGGGATGGAGATGGGCTGAGCTCAGCTCCCTGCACGAACCGAGCCGGTTCTGGAGGAGCTTCTGACGTAACGAACCGGGTCGGAACCACTGGATCGGGGTGTGTTTGGACCCGCCTTTCCAGAACTCAGCCGAACCGACAAGAATCATAAAAACTGAAGAAAAATTCCACAGAAAAAACTGGATCCATGCAGCGAATGACCCGGTTCTGTTTGGACCTCCATGTGCAGAACCCGGGCCTAAACCCCCATGGAGCCCAAACTGCCATGGGGCCCAAACTGCCATGGAGCCCAAACTGCCATGGGGCCCAAACCGCCATGGGGCCCAAACCTCCATGGGGCCCTGAGCCTCCATGGGGCCCAAACCTCCATGGGGCCCTGAGCCTCCATGGGGCCCTGAGCCTCCATGGGGCCCTAAACCTCCATGGGGCCCTGAGCCTCCATGGGGCCCAAACCTCCATGGGGCCCAAACCTCCATGGGGCCCTGAGCCTCCATGGGGCCCTGAGCCTCCATGGGGCCCAAACCTCATGGGCCCTGAGCCTCCATGGGGCCCTGAGCCTCCATGGGGCCCTGAGCCTCCATGGGGCCCAAACCTCCATGGGGCCCAAACCTCCATGGGGCCCACTGCATCTCTGGCTGTTTACTTTATAACTGGAGACTTTCACTGACCAACTGTCTCCTATATGATCCGGTTCCTGGGAGCCGATTCCCTGGTTTTGGTGGCTCCTGATTGGCCGATACCTGTGAAGCTGACCTGATCTTCATCAGTGAAGCTTCCAGCCTCTGTCCTCACGTTTCTCTGGGACCCAGCAGGTCTGAACCGTCACAGGTGACAACATCCACCTGCCACCGACTCAGAGACCTTCAGCTACGTTTAGCAACATCTCAGCCAAAACCAGCAGCTTTTTAAAGATCGGTAACCAGGATCGGCCAGAAAACTGCAATCGGTGCAGCTCTGCACACGTCCATGACTTGTGATTAAACCAATTTATCTAAAGCTAAAAGTCTCATTTATACCAGGTGAGACTTTCAGAAATACATCAGAAATATCCAGAGAATCAACTCATTTACAGCTAAACTCAGTTTCACACACTAGCATAAATGTCTGGCTGCTGAACTGGACCGGTCCAGGACCGGTATCAGGCTAACTTCTGTTAGCAGCTTCACTCCTTCATGTCCTTCATGACTCTTTGTTTTGCTAGCGGAGCTTCGGACGTTTGGCGCTGCAGTACCGACCGCGGCCACCAGGGCCCAGAGCAGCTTAGTTTCTTTTTGTCCATAAAATAATGATTTCCACATTATCACAGATATTATTGTAACAATAAATCACTTCATAATGAAACTATATAATTATAATGACAGAAATTATCACTAATTATTACTAATAAATAAAACCAGCTGCACTGAGGGGCCCTTGTGGCCCGGGGCCCTCAGTTCGCCTTGGACCGGCCCTGTCCAGGCCTTCCCATCAGAACCAGCTCAGAGGAAACTGGACTCTACCGGTCCGGTTCTGATTCAGACCCGTTCAGCTCTGAATTGGACCTGAAGGTTCTGAAGGTTCTGATGCTCACGGCTTCGCAGTGACAGTCGAGTTCTGGTCCGGTTCTGCTGCTGGATGGTCAGAACAATCACCATGGCAACCAGTATTTTCTGGGTCTGGTTCTGGTACCGTCAGAGCCGGTTCTGTTTGCGGTTCCACTTCCTGCTTCCTGCACCAATCAGGACGCAGCTTCATGACGTCAGCTCTCACCTGAGCAGGTAACCGGAGGCGGTCCGGTCCGGTCCGGTTCTGATCCCAGGTGTTCTGGTGACCCTCAGCCCAGCTGGTCTGTAATCGGCTCTGGTTCTGTTCCTCCCGGGTCAGAACCAGAGCCGGACCCGCTGGCCTGTAGTTCCAGTCCTGTTCTTAAGTCCGCCCACATCGTGCTGGCAGGATGACCCGGTGGGTCGGTGTGGTTCTGGTTCTGACCCGTGTGTCTGTTTCTCCTGCAGCTCGTGGCCCAGGGTCAGTTCCGGATCCTGAAGGTTCCTCTGGGCTTCATCAAGGTCCTGCAGTGGGTGAGTTCTCCAGAACCCGATCGGGTTCTGATCGGGTTCTGACCGGGTTCTGATGGGGTTCTGACCGGGTTCTGACCGGATTCTGATGGGGTTCTGACCGGGTTCTGACCGGGTTCTGATGGGTTCTGACCAGGTTCTGACCGGTTCTGATGGGGTTCTTGACCGGGTTCTGACCGGGTTCTGACCGGGTTCTGACCGGGTTCTGCTCTGTTTCTGCTCTGGTTCTGCTCTGGTTCTGACCGGGTTCTGCTCTGGTTCTGACCGGGTTCTGACCGGGTTCTGTTGGGGTTCTGACCGGGTTCTGATGGGTTCTGACCGGGTTCTGCTCTGTTTCTGCTCTGGTTCTGACCGGGTTCTGCTCTGGTTCTGACCGGGTTCTGCTCTGGTTCTGCTCTGGTTCTGCTCTGGTTCTGCTCTGGTTCTGACCGGGTTCTGACCGGGTTCTGCTCTGTTTCTGCTCTGGTTCTGACCGGGTTCTGACCGGGTTCTGCTCTGTTTCTGCTCTGTTTCTGCTCTGGTTCTGACCGGGTTCTGACCGGGTTCTGCTCTGGTTCTGACCGGGTTCTGCTCTGTTTCTGCTCTGTTTCTGCTCTGGTTCTGACCGGGTTCTGACCGGGTTCTGCTCTGTTTCTGCTCTGGTTCTGACCGGGTTCTGACCGGGTTCTGACCGGGTTCTGCTCTGTTTCTGCTCTGGTTTCTGCTCTGTTTCTGCTCTGGTTCTGACCGGGTTCTGCTCTGGTTCTGACCGGGTTCTGCTCTGGTTCTGCTCTGTTTCTGCTCTGGTTCTGCTCTGGTTCTGACCGGGTTCTGCTCTGTTTCTGCTCTGTTTCTGCTCTGGTTCTGACCGGGTTCTGCTCTGTTTCTGCTCTGTTTCTGCTCTGGTTCTGACCGGGTTCTGCTCTGGTTCTGCTCTGGTTCTGACCGGGTTCTGACCGGGTTCTGCTCTCGTTCTGCTCTGGTTCTGACCGGCTTCTGACCGGGTTCTGCTCTGTTCTGCTCTGGTTCTGCCGGTTCTGACCGGGTTCTGACCGGGTTCTGCTCTGTTTCTGCTCTGGTTCTGACCGGTTCTGCCTGGTTCTGCTCTGTTTCTGCTCTGGTTTGCTGATGGTTCTGACCGGGTTCTGCTCTGGTTCTGCTCTGTTTCTGCTCTGGTTCTGCCGGTTCTGACCGGGTTCTGCTCTTTTTCTGCTCTGTTTCTGATGGTTCTGACCGGGTTCTGCTCTGGTTTCTGCTCTGTTTCTGCTCTGGTTCTGACCGGGTTCTGCTCTGGTTCTGACCGGTTCTGACCGGGTTCTGCTCGGTTTGCTGTCTGTTGGTCTGCCGGTTCTGACCGGGTTCTGACCGGGTTCTGCTCTGTTTCTGCTCTGGTTCTGACCGGGTTCTGCTCTGTTTCTGCTCTGTTCTGCTCTGGTTCTGACCGGCTTCTGACCGGGTTCTGCTCTCGTTCTGCTCTGGTTCTGACCGGGTTCTGACCGGGTTCTGCTCTGTTTCTGCTCTGTTTCTGACCGGTTCTGACCGGGTTCTGCTCTGTTCTGCTCTGGTTCTGACCGGTTCTGACCGGGTTCTGCTCTGTTTCTGCTCTGGTTCTGACCGGTTCTGACCGGGTTCTGCTCTGTTTTGCTGTTCTGCTTGGTTCTGACCGGGTTCTGACCGGGTTCTGCTCTCGTTCTGCTCTGGTTCTGATGGGGTTCTGACCGGGTTCTGCTCTGGTTCTGCTCTGTTTCTGCTCTGGTTCTGACCGGGTTCTGACCGGGTTCTGCTCTGACCCGTGTCCCTCCCCAGTTCTTCGCCATCTTCGCCTTCTCCACCTGTGGCAGTTACTCCGGGATGTTCAAGATGGCGGTGGAGTGTCGGAACCGGACGGAGAGCGACTTGGCCATACAGGTGGACTTCGAGTATCCGTTCAGGTCCGGGCCCTTCAGAACCGCAGACCCAAACGGGCCGAGCAGAACCTGACAGACTCTTGTCCCGTCAGGCTCCACCAGGTGTACTTCGACGCCCCCAGCTGTCGGGACCGGGCCTCGGACCGGGTCTTCCTGGTCGGCGACTACTCGTCCTCCGCCGAGTTCTTCGTCACCATCGGCGTCTTCGCCTTCCTCTACTCCACCGCGGCTCTCAGCGTCTACGTCTTCTTCTACGGCCGCTACAAGGACGGCAACCGAGGCCCGCTCATCGTAAGTACGCCGCGTGGGACCCGGTTCCGAGCCGGTTCTGACCCGGCCGTGTTGCAGGACCTGGGCGTGACGGCGGCCTTCGCCTTCATGTGGCTGGTGAGCTCGGCGGCTTGGGCCAAAGGTCTGTCCGACGTGAAGACGGCGACCGACCCGGATGAGGTCATCACTCTGATCGACGCCTGTCAGAGGAAGGAGAACTCCTGCCGCGAGGTCCACGACCCGGTCATGTCCGGACTCAACACCTCGGTGGTAAGAGTCCGACTAAACGACCACGCGCTGGGTCAGCCCGACCAGAACCAGAACCAGGAAACAAAACCTGACACAACAAAGCCTGACGTCACCAAACAGACGTTTTACTCAATTTACACAGTAAAAATGCTGGTGTTGAATTAACACCCAAAAGTGTTCATGTGTGTCCAAGTCAGCAGGTGTTAAAGTAACACTGTTTAAAGTGTTAAAAGATCGACACCCACTTTTTGTTAAATTAAAGTTGGTCTATACACTGAAATGAGTTTACGAAAAGCTAAACTTTCCGTTTCTGTGTGTTTTTAATATTTTCCACTGGATTTGATTGATATTGACACATTGTGGGTCAATTATTTACTTTTTAACACCACATTGTGATCAACACTACACTGGTGTTACTTTTAATATATTTTGACAACAGCACCATTGTAAATATTAATGTGACTCTCTGTAGTGTTGAATTTAACACCAGCTGACTTGGACACATACAGACACTATCGGGTGTTAATTCAACACCGGCATTTTTACTGAATTTAGGAGATTTAGAAATGAAAACAAGCTATTCAGTCTTTCTAGTTTCATGAGGACCAACCAGAGACGTGATGCTTCCTGAAGTCTGAGCTGAGAGGAAGTTACTTTTCAAGACCGACTTCAGGCGAAAAGTCCGATTCCTCAGGTTTTACTCTTCAGATCAGGCCTAAACGATCCGACCGAGCCCAGAACCCAACTAATTAACTCTAATTGGAGTTGGGCTGCTGTGGCGGCGCAGGGGCAAAGAACAGCCCACATGCTGAGGCTTCAGTGGTCGCAGGTTCGATTCCCAGCCTGGTGACATCTGCTGCACTTCTTTCCTGTCAAACTACCAATAAAGGCCACTAGAGTTGATTAGTCAGGTTAAAACCGTCCCTGACCTTTGACCCTGCTAGCTTAGCGCTGTTCCAGCTCCATTCTGCTGCTTGTTGCAGCCGCAGGGGCCACATGACCAACTGCTGCTCCATCCCATCAGGATGAACCAGAACCGTTTGGTGAGCACAGCGTCACGTCTTCTTCGGTTTCCTCACTGTATTTCAGGCTGATTGGACATGGGACCCATAAATCCCACCGGATCCTCATGCATGTCCTGTTGGGTTCGGTCAGATCAGGTTTTGAGCTGCTGGTCTATTCATCCCACACCTGCTGCTACAGACCTGAGACTCGTGAAGGTTTCACTGTTGTTCCCCCTGCCGCCTTCCTCTGCAGGCATTTGGTTTCATCAATCTGGTCCTGTGGGCCGGAAACCTCTGGTTCGTCTTCAAGGAGACGGGGATCATCGCCCCGTTCATGCGAGCTCCGCCTCCCGAGGGCAAACCTGCACCCGACGCCTACGCCCAGCAGGGGGCGTACGAACAGGACCCCTACGCCAGCAACCAGGGAGGCTACCAGCCCGAGTTCAACCAGCAAGGATACAACCAGGTGAGCCCAGCTGGTAGCCACCATACCGAACCAGAACCAGGGAGTCCAGCCTCAGACCTGTGTCCCGGGAGGCCAACGGAGAGCCGAGTCACTGCAGCGAGACGAATTCTCTGACTTATCGATTCGATTCTCAGGGAGAAGTAAAGACCTTCTGCTCCGACTGGTTTCCCTCTGCCTGGTGTTTCTATCAAATAGAACAGGAGCCAGATCTGTTTTTATTTTCTACAATGTCTGACATATCAAAAGAAACAGCAGTGAGCAGTCAGCACAGTCTGGTCCAAACACCTCCCATCGCAAGAAAATGACATCAAATGACATCCAGGACAAAGAAAAACGAGTCAAATCAAATCAACCAAGAGAAACGGCCACAGCTGCGTCATTCAGGTTAACGTGACCAAACACAAGAACTCAGATTAACTTGCTGTACATTAAAATCAGCTCAGGTAAATATAACTTTCCTTCAGCTACCAGTGTAAATTATGGAATTAACCATCTGGACCGTTAGCATCAGGCTACGTGGCTGTGCTGCATACGCTGCATACGCTGCCCTGACCGTGACATCTGCTGCTCTCCTCCTGAGCGCCGCGCTCAGACAGCAGGACGGTTAGAAATGGATCCACTGGGCCCAGTGAGTTTTACCCCACGCTGGTCCTGGAGACTCACACTGATCCCACGTGTGATTTTACCCCTGGCTGACCGTGACATCTGCTGCGCTGAGACCACAGGAGGATAAAACCTGAACCAGGTTTTCCTCCTGCCGCGCTTTGATGCTGGCCGGCGACAACAAGCATCACTGCAGTTAGCCGGTGGACTACAGGTCTTTACTGCAGGTCACATTTCTATGGTTTCTACCGTTTATAGCGCTCATTCCTATGTGCAGATGAAGATTAGCCACCATCAGGTTATTATGAGACCAACAGGTTAGAGACGTTTCTAAAAGAACCGGTTCTCCATCCTCAGCCCTAGTGGAAGGTCCCCTAGAAACCTGACCAGGACCTTCAAAGAGGATGTGGAAGTGATGTAGGGTCAGTGGTACCAAAACATCTCATGACAAATTGCTTCATTTCCACAGTCCAAAAAGATGCCAGTAGGTTTGATGAGCCGGTTGTGCAGCTCAGCCCGTTTCTTCTCCACCAGTCCAGCCGCTGCACACCTGGACTGGCAGCCTGGTTTAGCCGAATCTCTCCACAAAACACAAAAACAAACTGACCTTTGTCAGGGTTAGGGATGTGTGTGGCGGCCATCGGCAATGACTGTGCCTCAGCTGTGAAGGACAGCCGAGTCTGTAGGCTGCAGGTCCATGGCTCCAGATGTTGACATCAGCTGGACGCAGCTGCAGATCCCACCAGGACACCTGGAGCCACACCCACCTTCAGGACCATAGTTGGACCTGCTGGTTGTCCACCGTCCTGTTGGTCGGGTCATCAGCTGACAGAGTCTGATGGTTCCTTATCCTCACCTCCATCGGTCACATGGTGGAAACCCAAAGTATTTAGCGAAGGAGATGCTGCTGGAGGTCAAAGTGAGGTCCAGCAGAACCGGACCTGGCTGCTGGTCCCTGTTACTCTGGTCCTGTTCTGGGTTGTTGGCCGTAGCAGTGAGTCCTGGACACCAGGGGGCTCCACGTCCATCGGAGGACCTCTGAGTCGTCCATCACCATGTTGAGCTGGATCTCTGTGTTTCTGCCGCCAGGAGGCCGAGTTCGGTCCAGGCTACGGCCAGCAGGGGGCGCCGACCTCCTTCTCCAACCAGATGTGATGAATCCAGGTGAGTCCAGGTGAATCCAGGTGAGTCCAGGTGAGTCCAGGTGAAGCCGGACGTCTTCATCTGATGTTGGCGTCTCTTTCACAGGACGTGCCGGAGTGAACCAGCAGTGGGTCGCCTGCAACCTACCCACAATGCAACACTCCTGTCTGCCTGCGACTCTCCTGGGTGGGGGGGGATAAATGTTCTCAGCTGTGACTCAGTGTGTAAATGAATCTAAATGAGAAACCACAGCCGGACCGAGCCGAGCAGAACCCAGAGGTTCTGCTCGGCCTTCATCTGTTTGTGGACAGAATGTATGTTTGTGTTGTATAGATATCACTTATGAACAGATATATACCCTGTCTTCTCGCTTCCTATTGGACCCTGGGATTTCTTGTTGCAATAAGCCCCGCCCCCAAAGTCCAGCTTGTCACTCGATGCTGTTCAGACTGGGTCAACGATCCGGTCCAGATCAGAACCAACCAAGTTAGAAACGACGAGCCGCTGGTCCACCAGCATCGCCTCCCAGCTATTTGTCTTGCTGCATGCAAATACCCACAGGAAGTGATGTCAGCATGGACGCCATGGAAACGAGATCCAAAATGGCTTCCTGTCATTTCAAGTCCAACTAACAAGCTGTGTGCAGCTGTCTGTTACATTCCTGCTGAAGAAACGTCTGAAGGTCCAAACGTCCAACTGATGGTCCAATCGTCCATCTGAAGGTCCAAACGTCCAACTGATGGTCCAAACGTCCAACTGATGGTCCAATTGTCCATCTGAAGGTCCAAACGTCCATATGAAGGTCCAAACGTCCAACTGATGGTCCAAACGTCCATCTGAAGGTCCAAACGTCCAACTGAAGGTCCAAACGTCCAACTGATGGTCCAATCGTCCAACTGATGGTCCAAACGTCCAACTGAAGGTCCAAACAAACGTCCAAACGTCCATCTGAAGGTCCAAACGTCCAACTGATGGTCCAATCGTCCATCTGAAGGTCCAAACGTCCATCTGAAGGTCCAAACGTCCAACTGATGGTCCAAACGTCCATCTGAAGGTCCAAACGTCCAACTGAAGGTCCAAACGTCCAACTGATGGTCCAAACGTCCATCTGAAGGTCCAAACGTCCAACTGATGGTCCAATCGTCCAACTGAAGGTCCAAACAAACGTCCAAACGTCCATCTGAAGGTCCAAACGTCCATCTGAAGGTCCAAACGTCCAACTGATGGTCCAAACGTCCAACTGATGGTCCAAACGTCCAACTGATGGTCCAATCGTCCATCTGAAGGTCCAAACGTCCAACTGATGGTCCAATCGTCCAACTGAAGGTCCAAACGTCCAACTGATGGTCCAAACGTCCAACTGATGGTCCAAACGTCCAACTGATGGTCCAAACGTCCAACTGATGGTCCAATCGTCCATCTGAAGGTCCAAACGTCCAACTGATGGTCCAATCGTCCAACTGAAGGTCCAAACGTCCAACTGAAGGTCCAAACAAACGTCCATCTGAAGGTCCAAACGTCCAACTGATGGTCCAATCGTCCATCTGAAGGTCCAAACGTCCAACTGATGGTCCAATCGTCCAACTGAAGGTCCAAACGTCCAACTGATGGTCCAAACGTCCAACTGATGGTCCAAACGTCCAACTGATGGTCCAAACGTCCAACTGATGGTCCAAACGTCCAACTGAAGGTCCAAACAAACGTCCAAACGTCCATCTGAAGGTCCAAACGTCCAACTGATGGTCCAATCGTCCATCTGAAGGTCCAAACGTCCAACTGAAGGTCCAAACGTCCAACTGATGGTCCAAACAAACAAAAGGTCCAAACGGACTGAACTTATTTATCCAATCATTCTGACCACTAAGCTCTTCACACTAGAGTCACATTCACCCATTCACTCTCACTCACAGCAGCTCGTAGGCAGTTTGGGGTTGAGTTCCCAGAGGGACATCGACAGGAGGAAGCTGGAATCAAACCGACAAC
>CM065359.1:585000-622500 GCA_033032245.1 Poecilia picta
ACCACGGCTACACCCGTCACTCTGCCTGACCTTTGACCTTTTGCCCCAGACTCTACCCGCAGCTCTGGGTGGTGGGCGTGGCCTGGACGTCTCAGTGGGCGGGGCCAGACGACAGCGCAGGGACCTCCGGCTGCCATATGACGACCAGATGATGTCATATCCGGCCTTGTTAGCAGGAGGCGGAGCCAACGACCTGTACTACCAATCAGAAGACTGGAGAGGGCGGGGCATCGACCAGGCTCTGCAGCGATTGGTGGAGAGAGACCAGAGGCGGGAGCAGGAGGCGGAGCAACGAGCAGGTTGGTTATTACTAAATATCACAGTTATGATTCATTTACTAAGCAGTTTTAACAGATTTAAACAGCTGGATTATATTTCATAAACTTTTAAAAGTTTAAAGTTTTCATTCATTTTGTTCTCGTTTTCATGAAGCCTCTAATGTCGCGGTTTATTCTCAATAAGCTCCAGCCAATCACGTTCTCCCACAGCTTACCTGGCTGCTTTGCTCCGCCTCCTGAGCGAGGCAGAGAGCGCGGGATTGGTCGGCCCCGTGGAGCTGATGCAGGAGGAGGAAGAGGAGGAGCGGGGGCCTCCAGGGGGCCTCCAGACCACCGACGCTGCAGACGACCAGACGGCGACGTTGGTCAGGATGGATCCGCGGCTGGTCCAGAGTCTGCTGCACAGAACCAGGGAGTCCGGACCGGGCCGAGACCAGGACGGCCTCAGGTAGGACCTCAGACCGACCGACAGAACCCAGCTGGTCTCTACAGTCTGCAGGGGACCAAACCAGAGGGACCCATGAGGTGCTGGGAGAACCTGGTCCGTCTCGGACCGAACCGAGAACTTAGAGACGTTTCCTCTGGTTCACAGACGGACCAGAACCTGATGAATCTGGGGGAAAGTCTGAAGATCCACAGGTTTTAGAAGAACTTCATTAGGCGTCTCTGATTAAGGTGAAAGTCCCTCTAGAGGTCAAACCAGGGGTGGGCAGTCCTGGTCCTGGTCCTGGTCCTGGTCCTGGTCCTGGTCCAGTCCTGGTCCAGTCCTGGTCTGGTCCTGGTCCTGGTCCTGGTCCTGGTCCTGGTCCAGTCTGGTCCTGGTCCTGGTCCTGGTCCTGGTCCTGGTCCTGGTCCTGGTCCTGGTCCTGGTCCAGTCCTGGTCCTGGTCCAGTCCTGGTCCAGTCCTGGTCCTGGTCCTGGTCCTGGTCCTGGTCCTGGTCCAGTCCTGGTCCAGTCCTGGTCCTGGTCCTGTTACAGTCCTGGTCCTGGTCCAGTCCTGGTCCTGGTCCAGTCCTGGTCCTGGTCCTGGTCCAGTCCTGGTCCTGGTCCTGGTCCAGTCCTGGTCCTGGTCCTGGTCCTGGTCCAGTCCTGTCCAGTCCTGGTCCTGGTCCTGAGTCCTGGTCCTGGTCGTCCTGGTCCTGGTCCAGTCCTGGTCCTGGTCCTGGTCCTGGTCCAGTCCTGTCCAGTCCTGGTCCTGGTCCTGGTCCTGGTCCAGTCCTGGTCCTGGAGGTCCGGTGTCCTCCAGCTCTTAACGTCTCCCTGGTCCAACACACTTGAATCCAGCAGCTGAATCCCCTCCAAGTCTAGTCAGGTTCTCCAGAGTCTAAAAGTTGTACATATCGGCCCCCCAGGCCTGGAACTGCACACGCCTGGGTTTAACTCTGGGTACTTGGAATGCCATCCATCCATCCATCCATCCATCCATCCATCCATCCATCCATTTTCTTCCTCTTATCCTGGTCGGGTCGCGGGGGCAGCAGCTTCAGTAGGGAGGCCCAGACTTCCCTCCCCAGCCACGTCTTCCAGCTCCTCCAGGAACCCCAAGGCGTCCCAGGCCAGCAGAGAGACATCGTCCCTCCAGGTGTCCTGGTCTCCCCTCCTCCCGGTGGGACCTGAACTCCTCACCATGAGGCTCCATCCTGACCAGATGCCCGAGCCTCAACTGGCTCCTCTGGACGTGGAGGAGCAGCGGCTCGACTTTGAGTCCCTCCCTGATGACTGAGCTTCTCTCTCTAAGGGTCCAGCCACCCTGCGGAGGAAACCCATTTCGGCCGCTTGTATCCGTGATCTCGTTCTTTCGCTCATGACCCAAAGCTCATGACCATAGATGAGGGTGGGAACGTAGATCGACCGGTAAATCGAGAGCTTCGCCTTTTGACTCAGCTTCTCTTCACCACGACGGACCGGTACAGCGCCGCTTCACGGCAGACGCCGCCCCAATCCGCCTGTCGATCTCCTTCTTCCCTCATTCGTGAACAAGATCCCCAGATACTTAAACTCCTCCACTTGAGGCAGGACGACCCCCCTGACCCGGAGAAGGACCTCTACCCTTTTCCGGCTCAAGACCATGGCCTCGGATTTGGAGGCACTGAGCCTCATCCCGGCCGCTTCACACTCGGCCGCGAACCGTTTCAGCGAGAGCCGCAGATCACGATCTGATGAAGCCAACAGGACCACATCATCCGCAAAAAGCAGAGATGAATCCTAAGGCCACCAAAACGGATCCCCTCAACACCTCGGCTGGTCTAGAGATTCTGTCCATGAAGGTAATGAACAGAATCGGTGACAAAGGGCAGCAGCCTTGGAGTCCAACTCTCACCGGAAACGAGCCCGACTTACTGCCGGCAATGCGGACCAGACTCTGACACCGGTCATACAGGGACCTGACAGCCCGTATCAAAGGGCCGGTACCCCAAACTCCCGGAGAACCACCACAAGGCCCCCCGAGGGACACGGTCGAACGCCTTCTCCAAGTCCATAAAACACATGTAGACCGGTTGGGCGAACTCCCAGAACCCTCCAGGACCTGCTGAGGGTGTAGAGCTGGTCCAGTGTTCCAGAACCAAAAACCACACTGATCCTCCTGAATCCGAGGTTCGACTATCCGACGGACCCTCCTCTCCAGGACCCCTGAATAGACCTTTCCAGGGAGGCTTAAGAGTGTGACCCCTCTGTAATTGGAGCACACCCTCCGGTCCCCCTTTTTAAATGGGGGAGACCACCACCCCGGTCTGCCAATCCAGAGGAACTGCCCCCGATGTCCATGCGATATTGCAGAGTCGCGTGAGCCAACACAACCCTACAACATCCAGAGCCTTAAGGAACTCCGGGCGGATCTCATCCACCCCGGGCCCTGAGGCCACCGAGGAGCTTTTTGACCACCGAGGAGCTTCTTGACCCCTCGGTGACCTCGACCCCAGAGATTGGAGAGCCCGACCCAGAGTCCACAGGCTCAGCTTCTTCAACAGAAGGCATGTTGGTGGGATTGAGGAGGTCTTCGAAGTTTTCCGCCCACCGACCCACAACATCCCGAGTCGAGGTCAGCAGCCACCATCCCCACTATAAACAGTGTTGGTGCTGCACTGCTTCCCCCTCCTGAGACGCCGGATGGTGGACCAGAATCGCCTCGAAGCCGTACGGAAGTCTTTCTCCATGGCCTCTCCAAACTCCTCCCACACCCGAGTTTTGGCCTCAGCGACCCAAGAGTCGCTTCGCCCGCCGGTACCATCAGCTGCTTCTGGAGTCCCACAGGCCAAAAAGACCCCAAAGGACCTTCAGCTGGACAGCATCCCTCACCGAAGGTGTCCACCAACAGGTTTGAGTGTTGCTGCCGCGACAGGCACCAACGACCTTATGGCCACAGCTCCGATAAGCCGCCTCGGCCATGGAGGAACAGAACATGGTCCACTCAGACTCAATGTCCCCCATGTTCCTCGGAACGTGTTCGAAGTTCTGCCGGAGGTGGGAGTTAAAGCTCCGTCTCACAGGGACTCCGCCAGACGTTCCCAGCAGACCCTCACTACACGTTTGGGCTGTCAGGTCTGACCGGCTTCCTCCCCCACCACCGGAGCCAACTCACCACCAGGTAGTGGTCAGTGGACAGCTCCGCCCCTCTCTTCACCCGAGTGTCCAAGACATACGGCCGCAGATCCGATGAAACGACGACAAAATCGATCATCGAACTGCGGCCTAGGATGTCCTGGTGCCAAGTGCACGTATGGACACCCTTATGCTTGAACATGGTGTTCGTGATGGACAGACCGTGACGAGCACAGAAGTCCAACAACAGAACACGACTCGAGTTCAGATCAGGGGGGCCGTTCCTCCCAACCAGCCCCTCCAGGTCTCACTGCCCCCGTGAGCGTTGAAGTCCCCCAGCAGAACAAGGGAGTCCCCAGGAGGGGCATCTCCAGTCCCCCCTCTAAGGACTCCAAGAAGGGGGGTAATCTGAACTGTTGTTCGGCCCGTAGGCACAGACAACAGTCAGAACCCGTCCCCCCACCCGTAGGCGGAGGGAGGCGACCCTCTCGTTCACCGGGGTAAACCCCAACGTGCAGGCGCCAAGATGGGGGGCAACAAGTATGCAACTCCTGCCCGGCGCCTCTCGCCGTGGGCAACTCCAGAGTGGAAGTACGTCCAGCCCCTCTCAAGGAGAACCAGAACCAGAATCCAGCCCGTCTCAGGGAGTCTGGTTCCAGAACCAGAGCCATGTGTCGAGGTGAGGCCGACTATTTCTAGCTGAAACCTCTCAGCCTCTCAACCAGCTCCGGCTCCTTCACCACCAGAGAGGAGACGTTCCACGTCCCAAGAGCTTCTGCAGCCGAGGATCAGACCACCAGGGTCGCCTCCCTCGGCCGCCGCCCGTAACAAAATTGCACCCGACCCCTTTGGAATGATGGACACTAAATGATAGACTAAGAAGATCTGTTGCATGATGCTGGAGCTGAAGAACTGAAGAACCAACAGGGAGACTTTGAGATCATCAGGCTGAAGGAGGAGCTTATTATGGGCGTCGGTTTATATATTGTCCTATTTTCTGTCGTCATCTGGAGGTTTTGTGTAATTTTGGAACTAAACAAATCAGGTTTGAGTGGTGAGTGACTGTAAGTGTGTACATGAGTTTACAATGTTAAGTTTCTTCCTAAAAAAGAAAATTCACCAAAATACATGGGAAAAAATGACTTCATGATACAAAACTGACCAGGTGAAAAATAGACGTCTAAGCTGGAGCCTGAATAAAACAGACAGATAATATAACTAGAGGTTAGAGTTACCTGGTGGAACCACTGAGACAGCAGGTCCATTTAAAACGAGACCATCAACCTTTTAATCAATAATCAGATCAGATTGAAACGATAGCAGGTCAACCTGCTGACACTAAAGGGATGAAGTTATAGCCAAACTATAATAATAATAATAATAATAATAATAATAATAATAATAATAATAATAAATGCCTCCTCAAAGTGAAACCAGAGGAGGAATCAAAAACTAACCAATGTGATCAGAGTGCTGTCACCTGATTAGCCTGCGCTCATTAGCGATGCACTTTTAGCTGGCTGAATCTTAGTTAGCATGCTAGCTCTGTTTAGTTAGGCTGTGTGCTGCTGAATCTTTAGTTAGCGATGCTAGCTGTTAGCTGGCTGAATCTTTAGTTAGTGTTGCTAGCTGTTAGCTGGCTGAATCTTTAGTTAGTGTTGCTAGCTGTTAGCTGCTGATCTTAGTTAGCGTGCTAGCAGTAGCTGCTGATCTTAGTTAGTGTTGCTAGCTGTTAGCTGGCTGAATCTTTAGTTAGCGATGTGTTATTGTGTTAAACATTCTTTTTGTTCACTTTTAAACCTTAACATTTCTGGAATGTTTTCAAACAAAGAGGATTTAAAATGATCATTTAAAAAACGTTTTTATTTCATTCAGGTTTATTTGTGAAATGTTGAAAAACAGATTTCTGTGCGTTTCCTTTGCAGGCGGATGGTTGCTAGGATACTGTCTAGTGTCGGCCCTAGCAACCAGGTGATGATGTCATCAGGCCGCAGAGCAAAGCGGGAGCTGTCCGCCATTGCCGAACCCGTTAGCCCCGCCCACAGCCGGACCCGCCGCTCCCTGGACGGCCAGTCGCCTAGCAACGAGCCGTCGCTCCTCAGAGTAGGGGAAGAGGAGGGAGAGGAAGAGGAGGAAGAGCGCACCAGGCCCGGGTGCAAAGGATGAAGGATGAACAGGAAGGACGTAGAGGGGAGGAAACAGGAGGGGGAGGAGGAGGAGAGCGTGGTGACATGACGAGGTGTGAGGACAGATGGACAATGAGGGAGGAGAGGAGGAAGAGGAGGAGAGGAGGAAGAGGATGAAGAGGAGAGGAGGAAGAGGGAGGATGAAGATGAGGAAGAGGAGGAGGAAAGAGGAGGAAGAGGAGAGAGGAAGAGGAGAGAGGAGGATGAAGAGGAGAGAGAGGAGGAGGAAGAGGAAGGTAGTTCCGGTTGTGTCTCTTATTGTTCGTATCGTTTCTTTGGTTTCGCTGCTTCTGTAAAACCTGACAGGATCAAACGTCTGTTGTAGAAACCAGGAAGCAACTTCTGATCATGTCTCAACACTACATTACCCATGAGCCTCGGCGGTGATGACGCGTTACATAGGCTGAAAAACAAGCAGGGCGCCCCCTGCTGCTGGATGAGGCCCGAGTCCAGCATCCAATAAATCAGGTTTAATAGAGGAATCTGTCTCACGCAGAGACACGTCATCACTTCCTGTTTAGAAACGTCATCACTTCCTGTTTAGAAACACAGGATGCTAACAGCAGCTAGCTGAGTCAAACCGAACGCAGCATCAAAGCTGACCTCTGACCTTCATCTAGCAGCAAGGCCTGCTGGGAGTTGGCAGGTTCCCTCTGTTAGGACAAGTGGACATGTGATGAACAGTGTTTGTTACCGTGGCAACAGTGTCTCAGTTCTGTGATTGGCTCTTTCAGCTTGTTGCTATGCCAACTCGTCCGTCTGTGTTGAAACTTTGATTTGTGTCACAATAAGAAATAAAGTCATGAAATTCACTCGTCTCAGTTCCTGCTGACAAACTCACAAGGTCACAGGGGTCGCAAAGGTCACAGGGGTCACCAGCGTCCGGTCCAGGTGGAGGGACCAGCTCTGGTTGCTATGGCGACTCCCTCCTTTTCCAGGGAACCAGGACCAGCTCCCATGTGACGGTCCACCAAAGAGGGCGGGGCCTAGACTCACCTGGGGGCGTGGCCAAACGTGGAGGCGGTGATTGGGTCAGGACAGATCTGCTGACGTCACCACAATCAGACTTTTCTACAGATGTTCAATCAACCAACTTTCTGTTGTTGGAGAGTCTCATGGCCGCCAGGGGGCGACAGAGACGAGCTGAGCTCAGGTGACTGCAGTACCACCGACTGGCCTGAGGAGGGCAGCACTCACACGGTTTCAGGCTAAACATGGCCGAACTAAACATGTCAGTTTGGATCAGAAACATGCAGAGAATCTGATATTCAGACACTTTTTCAGCGTTTTAGAGGCAGATTCAGCTAAATTAGCTGGTGTAGCTTTGAGACGAGACATTTTCTACCTGTTGCTCTGTGAGAACATGAAAAACCACAAAGACACAAAGACCTTCACCATCAACCAGCATTTATTCAATCAAATGCATAAAATCAGACCAACAGGACATGGTCACCAGACACCAGAACCAGGAAGGAAACATTCATCACCTTAATTAAAATGCTAATTACAAAGATCCGCCCAGTGACCTGATTGGCTGTTTTAGCTCAATAGAAAATATTAAAATACTGAATAAAGTTTCTCATCGTTTAAAACTGAACTAACTGAACCTGAGTAAAGTTAAACACCATTAAAACTAGCATAATTAAACTAATATTTCCAACAAGACCCTTTAACTCCATCCAGGTAGAAAACGGAAACAACTTCGACAGTTACTGGCATTTAATGACACATTTTTACAGAAAGAAAGACGTTCACATAGAGAACAGACAGATATTACACATTTACAATACCTTGACTTACAACAGACACACTTAGCTAAGCCTAACACATGGCTAAAGACAATTTCTTCAAATAAACATTTCATTTACAAACTACATACAACAATGTGGATCTGATTGGCCGCTTCAACCTCAAAGGGTTGAAATCTGGAGTAGCGTCTTCTTGCAGCTCCTCCAAAGACGAAGTGAAGCATGCTGCCCTCTACAGGCCACCTGCTGCAGCAACAGGAAGGGGCGGGGCCAAGCAGGCTCTGACCTTATTTGGAAAAGGGACAGTTACACTTTTTATCTTCACCTTTAGGAAGGAGTTTCACTCTCAGCATGTATTTGAACTTCTTTCTGTTCTAAATCTGCTCCTCTAGTGGCGTGGGGTGGTAGCACAACTAATATAAATACATTACTAAGTCAGAATAACAAAGTCTTCATGATTTATTACCGCAAAAGATAAATTCCCTCACCAAACACCAAACCTTTTCATTTCTTAAGAATGTAGAGCTAATTAAATGATCTAAACCTTAAAGTGGTTCCAGTTTCTCTCGTTGGCCAACCTGTTGAAACTACGGCACATTTTAAATACCTTGGATCGTTCCAGGACAGTCAGATCAACTTTACTGAAAACACTGGCTACATTTTTAAGAAACGTCACTATCTTTTAAGAAGACCCAGAGATCTTGGGGTGACCCAACAAGTGCAACTCATGCGAAACCTGTAGTTAGCTAGAGGAAACACTGGCTAACATTACCTCCAGTTAAGTAATGTTAACATTTTAACAATCAGTTGAAATGTTTAAACATAAAAATTTAACTGAAGTTTTAAGTCGTCTCAAGATTTAACTGTTGAGTGTTTTAGCTTTTCATCTCCTCGGCTGGTTTGGTCACATGAGCTGCAGACAAATTTTACTTGGAATAGCAGGAAAATTAGTCGGTAAATAGAGGTGAAACCAAAAACAACTAAACGGTTTAGAGCTTCAATCCTTTTTTTATCAGTTTGAGCTCATGAAGACGTTACTGTGTTTCTCTGGTAACTAGAACATCCATTAGACGTCATTCACTGACAGTGAAATAATTATTCTTAGCCAAATTAAATAATTACATTTACCTGGAACATGCTAAGTCTTTACTTGAGGCACAAATTGTTGATATTATAATTCTATTAGTTTTATTTTGTTATTTTAGAGTCAAAGAAAAGTTTCCACCACGGAAGACTAAATAGTTTAATCATATTTTTCCTACATGTAGGACTGTACCAACAAAACAAAAAAGGATTATTGCTTGTTTAACAATCCTGGTTATTCGTCTGTGAACCTAATTAATTTATTGACTTTTGCTCAATTAAATCTCTTATGTATACACTGTATATGGTATTTTTATTGTTGTTGATAATGTTTTTCATGTCTTATTTCTTTGTTCCTCCTATAATTAATGGAGATATATAGATATTATTTATAATGTATAAAAGTGTTTATATCACCTAATTAGTTTTACGTCCTGAAAAAAATATGATATTTTAGAAGATAATTATCTTTTACGTTGCCAGTAATGGAGAAATTAATAGTAAATAATAAAGATTTTGTGGTTTTCTCATTTAGTGCCATAATTATATTAGTTGTGTTACCACCCCACGCCACTAGAGGCAGTAGTAAACCCGAAAAGATGTGAAAAAGGAGCAGATTTAGAACAGAAAGCAACGGAATTTGTTAAAAACTGTGAGCTGAAATAAATAAAAGAGAGAAGTTCAAATACATGCTGAGAGAGAAACTCCTTCCTACAGATGAAGATCTATCACAGATTTAAACATAGAAACAGGAAACTGCAGATAATACAGGAAACAAAAAGGTCAGAGCCTTCCAGCCCCGCCCCTTCCTGTTGCTGCAGGAAGTCCTTCTCCCCTCTGTAGTCCAGAGTGCAACTAAAAACATTAAACCAAACAACAAATCAAACTTTGGTTCCACTCCGGAAAGTGTACAACTTTTAATAAACTAAATATTTTAGACATTTAACTTTTACATTATTATTTTAAGTTATCTACAAAAACTTACCCCATGAAATTAACGCAAACTAACGCGGTAAAGCTGACCGGCTGTTCGACCCGCCGACCCGACCGACCCGACCCAACGACCCGACCCAACGACCCGACCCAACGACCCGACGACCCGACCCGACGACCCGACCCAACGACCCGACCCAACGACCCGACCCAACGACCCGACCCAACGACCCAACGACCCGACCCAACGACCCGACCCAACGACCCGCGACGACCCCGACCCAACGACCCGACCCAACGACCCAACGACCCGACCCACGACCCAACGACCCAACGACCCGCCGACCCGACCCAACGACCCGACCCAACGACCCAACGACCCCAACGACCCGACCCAACGACCCGCCGACCCGACCCAACGACCCAACGACCCGACCCAACGACCCGCTGACCCGACCCAACGACCCGACCCAACGACCCACTGACCCGACCCAACGACCCGACCCAACGACCCAACGACCCGACCCAACGACCCGACCCGCTGACCCGACCCAACGACCCGACCCAACGACCCAACGACCCGACCCAACGACCCGACCCGCTGACCCGACCCAACGACCCGACCCAACGACCCGACCCAACGACCCAACGACCCGACCCAACGACCCGACCCGCTGACCCGACCCAACGACCCGACCCAACGACCCAACGACCCGACGACCCGACCCCAACGACCCGACCCACCCAACGATCCAACGACCCAACGACCCGACCCGACGACCCGACCCAACGACCCGACGACCCGACCCAACGACCCGCCGACCCGACCCAACGACCCGCCGACCCGACCCAACGACCCGACCCAACGACCCAACGACCCGACCCGACGACCCGACCCAACGACCCGACCCAACGACCCGCCGACCCGACCCAACCCAACGACCCGCTGACCCGACCCAACGACCCGACCCAACGACCCAACGACCCGACGACCCGACCCGACGACCCGACCCAACGACCCGACCCAACGACCCGCCGACCCGACCCAACCCAACGACCCGCTGACCCGACCCAACGACCCGACCCAACGACCCAACGACCCGACGACCCGACCCAACGACCCGACCCAACGATCCAACGACCCAACGACCCGACCCGACGACCCGACCCAACGACCCGACGACCCGACCCAACGACCCGCCGACCCGACCCAACGACCCGACCCAACGACCCGACCCAACGACCCGACCCAACCCAACGACCCGACCCAACGACCCAACGACCCGACCCAACCCAACGACCCGCTGACCCGACCCGACGACCCGACCCAACGACCCAACGACCCGCCGACCCGACCCAACGACCCGCCGACCCGACCCAACGACCCGCCGACCCGACCCAACGACCCGACCCAACGACCCGACCCACTCAGGACTACACCCGTTTACATGCTGCTTTCACAATAAAAGCCCACATCCATGTCTGATCCAGCTGCTGCAGTGGCATAAAGAAATAATGTCTCAGAAATATCTGGGGACTTTATGCAAAGCTGAGAAACTCCAGCCATGTCTCTCCCTTCTGGGCGGAAGAGGGACATCCTGGACCGGAACCAGCAAATGGGAACCCGATCCGATGTGTAGTTACAAAATAAAAGCCTAGCAAGGCCAGTTAAATATTTAGTTTGAAAGCTAAACTTTAGCTTAGCAAGCTAACTAGCTCCAAACAAAACAGCAAGCTAAATATTTCATTTAAGCTAATTATTTACTTTGAATCATGAATTTAGTAAACAAGTTAATAGTTAGCTGTGACCAACTAACTCTGCAGTTAAACGACCAGGGAACCTTAAGGGAACCTTAAGGGAACGACCAGGGAACCTTAAGGGAACGACCAGGGAACCTTAAGGGAACGACCAGGGAACCTTAAGGGAACGACCAGGGAACCTTAAGGGAACCTTAAGGGAACGACCAGGGAACCTTAAGGGAATGACCAGGGAACCTTAAGGGAACGACCAGGGAACCTTAAGGGAACCTTAAGGGAACGACCAGGGAACCTTAAGGGAACGACCAGGGAACCTTAAGGAAACGACCAGGGAACCTTAAGGGAACCTTAAGGGAACGACCAGGGAACCTTAAGGAAACGACCAGGGAACCTTAAGGGAACCTTAAGGAAACGACCAGAGAACCTTAAGGGAACCTTAAGGGAACGACCAGGGAACCTTAAGGGAACGACCAGGGAACCTTAAGGGAACCTTAAGGAAACGACCAGAGAACCTTAAGGGAACCTTAAGGGAACGACCAGGGAACCTTAAGGGAACGACCAGGGAACCTTAAGGGAACCTTAAGGGAACGACCAGGGAACCTTAAGGGAACGACCAGGGAACCTTAAGGAAACGACCAGGGAACCTTAAGGGAACCTTAAGGGAACGACCAGGGAACCTTAAGGGAACGACCAGGGAACCTTAAGGGAACCTTAAGGAAACGACCAGAGAACCTTAAGGGAACCTTAAGGGAACGACCAGGGAACCTTAAGGGAACCTTAAGGGAACGACCAGGGAACCTTAAGGAAACGACCAGGGAACCTTAAGGGAACCTTAAGGAAACGACCAGAGAACCTTAAGGGAACCTTAAGGGAACGACCAGGGAACCTTAAGGGAACAACCAGGGAACCTTAAGGGAACGACCAGGGAACCTTAAGGGAACGACCAGGGAACCTTAAGGGAATGACCAGGGAACCTTAAGGGAACGACCAGGGAACCTTAAGGGAACCTTAAGGGAACGACCAGGGAACCTTAAGGGAACCTTAAGGGAACGACCAGGGAACCTTAAGGAAACGACCAGGGAACCTTAAGGGAACCTTAAGGGAACGACCAGGGAACCTTAAGGAAACGACCAGGGAACCTTAAGGGAACCTTAAGGAAACGACCAGAGAACCTTAAGGGAACCTTAAGGGAACGACCAGGGAACCTTAAGGGAACAACCAGGGAACCTTAAGGGAACGACCAGGGAACCTTAAGGGAACCTTAAGGGAACGACCAGGGAACCTTAAGGGAATGACCAGGGAACCTTAAGGGAACGACCAGGGAACCTTAAGGGAACCTTAAGGGAACGACCAGGGAACCTTAAGGGAACGACCAGGGAACCTTAAGGAAACGACCAGGGAACCTTAAGGGAACCTTAAGGGAACGACCAGGGAACCTTAAGGAAACGACCAGGGAACCTTAAGGGAACCTTAAGGAAACGACCAGAGAACCTTAAGGGAACCTTAAGGGAACAACCAGGGAACCTTAAGGGAACGACCAGGGAACCTTAAGGGAACAACCAGGGAACCTTAAGGAAACGACCAGGGAACCTTAAGGGAACGACCAGGGAACCTTAAGGAAACGACCAGGGAACCTTAAGGGAACGACCAGGGAACCTTAAGGGAACCTTAAGGGAACGACCAGGGAACCTTAAGGAAACGACCAGGGAACCTTAAGGGAACGACCAGGGAACCTTAAGGAAACGACCAGGGAACCTTAAGGAAACGACCAGGGAACCTTAAGGAAACGACCAGGGAACCTTAAGGGAACGACCAGGGAACCTGGCTCATGTCTGTTCACCACATGCAGGAACTTTAACCGTTCGACTAAAACAGTCCCAGCTCCTCTGCTGATGAAGATGATGAAACATGGCGATTCGGGCAGATCCCTGAGGAAGAGGAGAGACATGAGAAGAAGAAGAGCTGAAGCAGCAGAAGAAGAGCTGAAGCAGCAGAAGAAGAGCTGAAGCAGCAGAAGAAGAGCTGAAGCAGCAGAAGAAGAGCTGAAGCAGCAGAAGAAGAGCTGAAGCAGCAGAAGAAGAGCTGAAGCAGCAGAAGAAGAGCTGAAGCAGCAGAAGAAGAGCTGAAGCAGCAGAAGAAGAGCTGAAGCAGCAGAAGAAGAGCTGACTCACCTCCTCAGGCGGACATCAGCAGGCCTGCGGTCACTGAAGAACAGAAACATGTTCAGCGTCAACATTTCCACTCTGCGCTCAGTGTTCTTCCTGCAGCGGCGGCTCACCGTCCGGGGCGTCGGGCGGCAGCAGGGCGTCCTGCCGATTGGCCAGGACGAAGGCCAGCGTGGCCAGGATGGCGTAGTCCAAGATGCCCAGCAGCGCCAGGATGTAGGCCCAGTGGACGGAGCAGTTACCTGGGGAGAAGCTGCCCACCTGGGGAAAGGGGCGGAGCCTAAACCTGGATCCTGACACCAGCAGTGCACATCGCCATGGTAACCAGGCTGCTAATCCTCACCATCAGAACCTTAACGGCAGCTTTGATTCCTGTTCCCATGGTAACGATGTTTCATCAACGTAAAGACGAAAACAAAACGTTTCTTACCGAATCTCCGCACAGAACTTTCATCTCTGGACTTTCCCACGAGTCGGGAAACAGGAGACAAGCCAGGGCGAGACAGAAGCCTGCAGACACAGAGGAGACGTCAGCACACAGCGCCACCACCAGGCTGGGAGGGACACTGCACAAACTGAGCTCATAAAAGGTTTGAATGGCCGAGCTTTTATTCTGGCAGTCCACATCCAGTTATCAGAAAGGGAATTTGGATATTAGCTAATTATTTATCTAATTTACCTGCAAAGTTAGTAGTTAGTGTGTAAAATTAAATTCTTTGTTTCAAGATAAATATTTATCTCTTTTAAAACGCTGCATTGTGTTTTGAACCCCAATGCAAAGCCAAAAGACAATTTCCATACCTATGTGTGGACAATGATTATTACTAATTAAATACATTTCAATCTTTGACATTTGTAAGTAAATGACATGATGAATGTTTTCCCTTAGCAGCTAAATAGACCCGGTTCTCGCTGCTCATTGTTGGTAACTTTCCAAACGTCCTTGACTTTCTGAATTTCATCAGGTCAATCAGACCCATTCTGAGGTTCTGATGCTCAGGAAGCGGGTCAGAACCGGAACCGAGTTCCTGCTGCTACTGGACCCTGGAGGACCATCAGAACCAGGACTGACCTGCTGTCAGCTGCAGCCAGGCGCAGATCTTGTAGACGGTGGCAGTGCTGCAGAATCTGAAGAGACAGAGACAGAAGACGCTGGTCCACACGGCCCACAGAGACACGCCCACCAACACGGCCACCGACTGGAAGGACGGCAGCGGAGACAGGCTGGACAAACCGCCACGGCAGTCCGGCACCGGCCAGTCCGACTCCAGGCAGACCTGGACCCAGACAGGACACACACAGACAAACTGTTAGCATGTAGCAACTGGCTTCACAGACTGAAACCTTCAGATTGATGTTTTTACTGAGCAACGTGTGGATTTGACTTTATTGTGATGCGTTTAGTTGTGGAAGCAGCTGATTAGCGAACGGCGTCCAGGACATGTTGGTCCTGGAATACATCCATCCAGCTACAGTCTTGGTAAGATTCAACTAGTTAGGCTAACTACATATCCATTTAGCAAGCTAAATATCCAGCAAGCTAACTAGCTGCAAAGTGAAACGCAAGCTAAATATGGTAACAGTTTATTTGACGGGGTGAGAATAAGAAACTGTCATGAACATGAAGAGTCTTTATGAATATTTATGACTGCTGTCATAAAGAGTCATTCAGACACTTTTAAATCAAAGTTCACATTATTGAAAATGTCTTTGTTATGACAACTTGACCAATAAATCATGATCGGACAAATTTGTTATCAAAGTATTACTGATTAAACTTTAAAAATGATATAGGTAAGACATAGTAATAATGACCACAGTCATAAATATCATGAAGACTTCCTCACATTTTAACAGGTGTCATGTTCATCTCAGTGTCATGTCCGTCTTCTTCACACACCGTCAAATAAACCCTAATTATTAATCATTATCTTATGGCGTCACCCGGTGAACATCAATAAATATTTAGTTGAAGCTAAATAGTTGGCTGTCTACAAGCTCCTCAAGCTGTTATCCACTCTGACCTCTGACCTCTGGGTGAGAGGTTGGAGGAGTTAGCAGCGGTGGTTAGCAACGCTAACCCGAATGAGTGGTTGAAGTTTTCCACACTTTCACTTTATCCCTCGTCGTCCAGGTGAAGCCAGAATTCATCTCAACTTAATCATCTCCTCATGAGAAAAGTCACGAAGGTTCTTCCGCTAAAGTCAGGATAGGCGCCCCTAGTGGTGACGCCCAATGACCGCAGACCTCCATGACGTCATCTGGAGGGAGGAACGCTGCCATCTGATTGGCTCATCACCTTGACGCTAAAAGGTTTATTGTCAAATAAATAAATACAATTTAAAACATTGGAATCCAGAATTTAACCGGGTCGTGACCCGGTAACGACTGGAAGCTGTCGGGTTCATGACCCGGTAACGACCGGAAGCTGTCGGGTTCATGACCTAGTAACGACCGGAAGCTGTCGGGTCGTGACCCGGTAACGACTGGAAGCTGTCGGGTTCATGACCCGGTAACGACCGGAAGCTGTCGGGTTCATGACCTAGTAACGACCGGAAGCTGTCGGGTCGTGACCCGGTAACGACTGGAAGCTGTCGGGTTCATGACCCGGTAACGACCGGAAGCTGTCGGGTCGTGACCCAGTAACGACCGGAAGCTGTCGGGTTCATGACCCGGTAACGACCGGAAGCTGTCGGGTTCATGACCTAGTAACGACCGGAAGCTGTCGGGTCGTGACCCGGTAACGACTGGAAGCTGTCGGGTTCATGACCCGGTAACGACCGGAAGCTGTCGGGTCGTGACCCAGTAACGACCGGAAGCTGTCGGGTTCATGACCCGGTAACGACCGGAAGCTGTCGGGTTCATGACCCGGTAACGACCGGAAGCTGTCGGGTTCATGACCCGGTAACGACCGGAAGCTGTCGGGTCGTGACCCGGTAACGACCGGAAGCTGTCGGGTCGTGACCCGGTAACGACCGGAAGCTGTCGGGTTAATGACCCGGTAACGACCGGAAGCTGTCGGGTTCATGACCCGGTAACGACCGGAAGCTGTCGGGTTCATGACCCGGTAACGACCGGAAGCTGTCGGGTTCATGACCCGGTAATGACCGGAAGCTGTCGGGTCGTGACCCGGTAACGACCGGAAGCTGTCGGGTTCATGACCCGGTAACGCCCGGAAGCTGTCGGGTCGTGACCCGGTAACGCCCGGAAGCTGTCGGGTTCATGACCCGGTAACGACCGGAAGCTGTCGGGTTCATGACCCGGTAACGACCGGAAGCTGTCGGGTTCATGACCCGGTAACGACCGGAAGCTGTCGGGTTCATGACCCGGTAACGACCGGAAGCTGTCGGGTTCATGACCCGGTAACGACCGGAAGCTGTCGGGTTCATGACCCGGTAACGACCGGAAGCTGTCGGGTTCATGACCCGGTAACGACCGGAAGCTGTCGGGTTCATGACCCGGTAACGACCGGAAGCTGTCGGGTTCATGAACCGGTAACGCCCGGAAGCTGTCGGGTCGTGACCCGGTAACGCCCGGAAGCTGTCGGGTTCATGACCCGGTAACGACCGGAAGCTGTCGGGTTCATGACCCGGTAACGACCGGAAGCTGTCGGGGTCGTGACCCGGTAACGACCGGAAGCCTCCTCACCTCAAACAGTCCCATGGTTCCGCTGGGCAGCGGCGGCCCGGACGCCGTGGTTCCGACCCAGGACGGCTGGACCAGGATGACCACCTGGATGATGGCGAAGCAGAGCGTGCACACGGCCCACAGCACGCCCACTGCGCGTGCGCTGCGCACGAACTCGGTCTGGTAGAGGCGGGAAAGGTCGGCGAGGCCCGGAGACACCGACATGCTGGACGGGAAGGTTCTGGAGAACCGGACCGGAACCGGCGGCTCTACAGGCTGAAGGTCCCGACCTGCTGTGCTGGAGAGGTTCTGGAGAACCCGACCGGACCCGGCGCCTCTGCTTCAGAACCAGAACCGGTTCTGAAGGACTCGCTGATTAATGTTCTGCTTCCTGATTGACTCCTGAGAATGAGCCAATCAGAGCAGCGGATACATCATCCATCCGTCTGCTGGTTAACAGTGAACGATAATCAATGATCGTCACGTGACTGATGGAGCAGAAGGCAGCAGCCAATCAGAGCGCAGCAAAATCCCGCAACATCAAAGAAGAAACAAGCCAAAGATCAAATGTTCCGCAGCCGCCAAACATCAAAGTGCCGACACGATGACGTCACGCCATCGTCTGTCAGATTTACCGACACGCGCACGAGCCTGGACGCGTCCACGAGGAGAACCGAACCGAACCGGACCGAACCTGAGCTGGAGCCGCTGCGGACTGAGGAAGAGGAGGAAGATGGAGAAGAGGAAGAGGCAAAGTTCCCGGATGCTGCAGTGTAACCCAGACTGTCACCATGGTAACAGGAGATTATCTGGCTCATTCAGATTAAATAAATCCCAGATTTACAGAACATTTAGAGATTTTTATTAAAAAATGATTTTTTTTAATCTTCAGTTTTTTATTTATTTTACAGCAAAACCTTTTTTAAACAGTTCATGGAATTAACATAAATGAACTAAGACATTATTATATTAACATATTATTTAGCATTTATGGATGAGAAGCTGCAGAATGCAGACGCCATTTTGATCTGGAATAACCAATCAGGACGATCCAAACGGAGGTTTCAGAGAAAACTGATTTTATACCAAAACGGCTTGCCATACCTGCACTCAACGGGAAACAATTAACAAATGATTTTATACCAAAACGGCTTGCCATACCTGGACTAACGGGAAACAATTAAAAAATTGAATCAGAAAAAAATTATTTTTACTGTCAATAAAACTTAGGAAAAGATTTTTACCCCAAACATTGACTATTAGCAGGTCGGTTCTGACCCGGTTCTGATCCAGAGGAAACGAAACCAGCTGTGTTTATGAATGAGGCGAACTGAACCGGATCAGAACCAGATCAGAACCAGGGGACGTCATCTCCCAATCCAACCAATCACATCACAGGAAGTTGGTGTTCCTTCTTTCAGAATAAAAGCATGCTTGGATCAGGAAGCCGTTCCATGGCGACAGCCGGCTCAGCTCCAGGGAGGAACTTCCTCTCCAAACTTGGCGAAGTGAGCCGCGTTCTTGGCCTCGAACAGAACCTGAGCAGAAGCAACCAGAACCATGAGCCGGACCGGACCGGAGCCGGACCCCACAGCGGGACCGACGGGACGGAGCCGGACCGGAGCCGGACCGGACACGGACGACCGGAGCCGGACCACGGAGCCGGAACCGGAGCCGGACCGGACCGGAGCCGGACCGGACCGGACCCACGGAGCCGGACCGGACCGGACCGGAGCCGGACCGGACCGGACCGGACCGGACCGGAGCCGGACCGGACCGAGCCGGACCGGAGCCGGACCGGACCGGACCGACCGGACCGGACCGGAGCCGGACCGGACCGGAGCGGACCGGAGCCGGACCGGACCGGAGCCGGACCGAGCGGACCGGACGGAGCCGGACCGGAGCCGGACCGGAGCCGGACGGACCGGAGCCGGACCGGAGCCGGACCGACCGGACACGGAGCCGGAGCCGGACCGGACCGGACCGGACCGGAGCCGGACCGGACCGGAGCCGGACCCCAGCGGAGCCGGAGCGGAGCCGGACCGGACCGGACCGGAGCCGGACCGGACCGGAGCCGGACCCCAGCGGAGCCGGACCGGAGCCGGAGCGGAGCCGGACCGGACCGGAGCCGGACCGGACCGGACCGGAGCCGGACCGGAGCCGGACCGGACCGGACCGGAGCCGGACCCCAGCGGAGCCGGACGCGGAGCCGGACCGGACCGGACCGGAGCCGGACCGGACCGGACCGGAGCCGGACCCCAGCGGAGCCGGACCGGACCGGACCGGAGCCGGACCCCAGCGGAGCCGGACCGGAGCCGGAGCGGAGCCGGAACCGGACCGGGACCGGAGCCGGACCGGACCGGAGCCGGACCGGACCGGACCGGAGCCGGACCCCAGCGGAGCCGGACCGGACCGGAGCCGGACCGCACCGGACCGGAGCCGGACCGGAGGGCCGGACCGGAGCCGGACCCCAGCGGAGCCCGGACCGGACCGGAGCCGGACCGGACCGGAGCCGGACCCCAGCGGAGCCGGACCGGAGCCGAGCGGAGCCAGGAGCCGGACCGGAGCCGGACCGGACCGGAGCCGGACCGGAGCCGGAAGGCCGGACCCAGGGACCGGACCCCGCGAGCCGGACCCCAGCGGGGACCGGAGCCCCAGCGGAGACCGGAGCCGGACCGGAGGCCGGACCGGACCGGACCGGAGCCCGCCGGAGCCGGACCAGGTGCCGGACCGGAGCCGGACCGGGACCGGAGCCGGACCGGACCGGAGCCGGACCGGACCGGAGCCGGACCGGACCGGGAGCCGGACCCCAGCGGAGCCGGACCCCAGCGGAGCCGGACCGGAGCCGGAGCGGAGCCGGACCGGACCGGACCGGAGCCGGACCGGAGCGGCCCCAGCGGAGCCGGAGCGGAGCCGGACCGGACCGGAGCCGGACCCCAGCGGAGCCGGACCGGAGCCGGACCGGACCGGAGCCGGACCGGACCGGAGCCGGACCCCAGCGGAGCCGGACCGGAGCCGGAGCCGGACCGCGCCCGGCCTGGAGCCGGACCGGAGTGGACCGGAGCCGGAGCCGGACCGCGCCCGGCCTGGAGCGGTGCCGGACCGGAGCGGAGTGGACCGGAGCCGCCTCACCTGGTGGTGGACGTAGGACTCGCACAGGTAGCACCAAACGGACAGATCCGAGAAGCTGAGCACCAGCGGGTGCTCCGACACGGCGCCGTGCGTCACCATGTGCTCGTTGACGTAGCGACCGCAGCACACCTGGGGGACCGGAGGGGACAGGTGAGACAGGGACCGCATGCTGGAGACGGGCAGCGCGGGAGGACGGCTCACCTGGTAGCAGGTGAGGCAGATCCAGTTCTCGGAGTCAGAACCGCAGTCGCTGCACACCTGGAAGACGTCAACACCTGAGGGAGGGAGGGGCTTAACGGCATCCAGGTGAGGACACCAGGGCAGAGGGTCCACCACGTACAGAGTGTCCTGGGGAGGGAGGGACAGGTTGGACGTCACACCTGGACAGTCCTTACGGTTAGCAGGTGAGCTGATATGTACTGACTCCGCCCATCAGCTCCAGAGACACCTGAGGCTTCGACCAACCACAGGCTCCCTCTGACGGAGGCTCCGCCCCCTCGCCTGACCCCGCGCCTCCTTTTGGGTCCGACTCTGCTGCTGCCATGGCAACGCTCTGACAGGAAACAGGAAGTGGTCAGACTTGAAGGTAGAGGTCAGAGAGAGGCGGGTCTAAGGAACTCACCTGAGTCTGCAGGCTCTCTGCTGATTGGCTGTTCTCCAGCTGAGACTCCACATCACCTTTGACCTCCACTGTGGGCGGTTCCTGTGGGGTGGGGGGGGCTTGAGTGATGTCTAGACTGGCCAATCCCCGAGTGAGCTGCTCCACACCCTCCATCTGATTGGACGAGACGGGTCATGTGACTCTATGCCATTTAGAGGGACTTTCTTTTCGATCTGGGCGTTACTATAGCAACCTCCTGTCCAGCAGGGGGCGGCGGCCGTTCGCCTGACTTCCTGCCTCTACATTTCCCACGATGCTTTGGGGAGGGCAGGGCCGACTGCACCGACTCTGGAACTGACAGGATCAGATTTAGAACCGATACAGAACCAGAACCAGAACCAGAACCGGCCCAAGTCCCAAACTCACTGGTAATCCTCAGGGAGCGCCAGTAGGGGGCGTGCTGTCGGATGACGGTCCGGATCGTTGCCACGGCGCAGCGATGGGGGGCAGGGAACGGCGTGGCCAGGGAGGGGGGGGCGTCTCCTAGCAACACGCTGGTGCACATCGCCATGGAGTCAGAAATGGACGTCAGGTTATAACCACCCTGCGAAGAGAACGGGCCAATCAGGAGCAGAGCAGCAGGAGCAGAGCAGCCCCGGCCAATCAGGAGCAGAGCAGCAGGAGCAGAGCAGCCCCAGCCAATCAGGAGCAGAGCAGCCCCGGCCAATCAGGAGCAGAGCAGCAGGAGCAGAGCAGCCCCGGCCAATCAGGAGCAGAGCAGCAGGAGCAGAGCAGCCCCAGCCAATCAGGAGCAGAGCAGCCCCGGCCAATCAGGAGCAGAGCAGCGCCGGCCAATCAGGAGCAGAGCAGCAGGAGCAGAGCAGCCCCGGCCAATCAGGAGCAGAGCAGCAGGAGCAGAGCAGCCCCGGCCAATCAGGAGCAGAGCAGCAGTCAGGCCTCACCTCCAGGATGAGGAGGACACGCCCCCCAGCCAGTGACATCAGCAGGTGTGTGAGGTGGGCGTATCCCTCGGGGGTCACCTGGTACCCGCCCAGCGGGTCGCCCCGGGCCGCGTCGAACCCGGCCGACACCAGAACCAGTCCGGGGTTAAACTGCAGAGGAAAATGGGCCAATCAGAGGCCTGTTAACAGTAGAAGTAACCGATTGACCAATAGTCGATCACCTCGGCAGCGATCGGCATGACGACGTGATGAAACGCCGCCAGGTAGTCGGAGTCGCCCATTCGCCCGCCGCTCCACGCTATGTTCACGTTGAAGCCCGCCCCCTTGGCCACGCCCACTCTGTCGGCGGCGGCGTCCTCCGAGAACGGGAAGAAGGTGGCGTCGTCATAGCGATGGAGGGAGACGTACAGGACGCTGCAGACGGAGACGGGACGTCAGGCTCCGGTCGCTGCGCTCTCGCTCTCCTTCCTCACCTGTCGTCGTCTTCAAACATGTGCTGCGTCCCGTTGCCGTGGTGAACGTCCCAGTCGAGGATCAGCACTCGCAGCCGAGGATCATGGGAGTTTTTCTGGGCGTAGCGAGCGGTGAGAGCGGCGGTGTTGAAGAGACAGAAGCCGCAGGGAGCGTCTCTCTCGGCGTGGTGACCCGGCGGGCGGACGATGGCCACGGCGTTACTGAGCTGCAGTGGGGACAGCCGGCCAGCAGGGGGCAGGCAGCACGTTTTATAGCTGTAAAATCGCCTGTTGTTCCGCTGACGCCCCCTCAGGCTCCTACCCGGCCAGTCAAGATGGCGTCCACGGCGTTGAAGCAGCTCCCAGCAGCCAACTGGGCGCACTGGAAGCTCTGGTTGCAGAGGAAGATGGAGCTGAACTGGCCTCCCAGTCTGTGAAGGTCTCTGGGTTTCATGTCCGCCGTCGCCTTCATCTGCTCGACGTGCTGCGGGCTGCGAGACGCACAGGTGAACCTCCGGGTGGCGACGGCTGGCCCGCGACCTTTCACCTCTCACCTGTGACACGCGGCCAGCTCCTCCTCTGTCGCCGGGCGGGCCGGTATCCGATGGCAACGGGCGGCCAATCCCTGCTGCTGATGCTTGGAGAAGATCCTGGAAATCCTCTGAGGCTGTTCAGGGTGATGCCTGCAACGATTCACACGTTCACCACGACACGATTCACACGTTCACCACGACACGATTCACCACGACACGATTCACACGTTCACCATGACGATTCACATGTTCACCACGACACGATTCACACGTTCACCACGACGACGATTCACACGTTCACCACGACACGATTCACACGTTCACCACGACGACGATTCACACGTTCACCACGACACGATTCACACGTTCACCACGACACGATTCACCACGACACAATTCACACGTTCACCACGACACGATTCACCACGACACGATTCACACGTTCACCATGACGATTCACATGTTCACCACGACACGATTCACACGTTCACGACACAATACACCACGACACGATTCACACGTTCACCACGACGACGATTCACACGTTCACCACGACAACGATTCACACGTTCACCACGACGACGATTCACACGTTCACCACGACACGATTCACACGTTCACCACGACACGATTCACCACGCACGACACTTCACCACGACACAATTCACACGTTCACCACGACACGATTCACACGTTCACCACGACACGATTCACACGTTCACACACGACACGATTCACACGTTCACCACGACACGATTCACCACGTTCACACGACACGATTCACACACGACGACAATTCACACGTTCACCACGACACGATTCACACGACGATTCACACGTTCACCACGACACGATTCACACGTTCACCACACGACACGATTCACCACGACACGATTCACACGTTCACCACGACACGATTCACACGTTCACAGACACGATTCACCGACACACGTTCACCACGACACGATCACAACGTTCACCATGACGATTCACATGTTCACACACACGACACGATTCACACGACACGTTCACCACGACACGATTCACAGTTCACCACGACACGATTCACACGTTCACACACTAACGATTCACACGTTCACCACGACACGATTCACACGTTCACCACGACACGACACATTCACCACGACACGATTCACACAGTTCACCACGACACGATTCACATGTTCACCACGACACGACAATTCCCGACACGATTCACATCACCACGACACGATTCACATCCACGACACGATTCAACACGTTCACCACGACACGATTCACACCGTTCACACGCACTAACGATTCACCAGACACGATTACATTCACCACGACACGATTCACACGATCACCAACGATTCGACACGTTCACCACGACACGATTCACAACGATTCACCACGACACGATTCACACGTTCACACACGACGATCAACGTTCACAGACACGTTCACCACGACGACGATTCACACGTTCACCACGACACGATTCACAACGTTCACAGTTCACCACGACACGATTCACACGTTCACACATCACACGTAACGATTCACCACGACACGATTCACACGTTCACCACGACACGATAACTTCACCACGACACGATTCACACGTTCACCCACGACACGATTCACACGTTCACCACGACCACACGATTCACACGTCACCACGACACGAGTTCACCACGACACGATTCACACGTTCACCACGACACGATTCACACGCACGATTCACACGTTCACCACGACGATTCACACGTTCACCCACGACACGATTCACCACGACACGATTCACACGTTCACCATGACGATTCACATGTTCACCACGACACGATTCACAACGTTCAACTCACATGACGATTCACATGTTCACCACGACACGATTCACACGTTCAACCGACGATTCACACGTTCACCAGACACGATTCACACGTTCACCACCGACGATTCATACGTTCACACCACGACACGATTACGACACGTTCACCACGACACGATTCACAACCACACACATTCACAGACGATTCACCAGTTCCACGACACGATTCACAACGACCGATTCACACTCACCACGAAACATTACAACGTTCACCACGACAATTCACCACGACACATTCACACGTTCACCACGACACGATTCACACTTCACCACGACACGATTCACGACACGATTCACACTTCACCAGACGATTCACAGTCACCACACACATTCAACGAACGTTACACACGACGACACATGTTCACCACGACACGATTCACACTCACCAGACCCATCACAATAACGTACCACCATCACCACCACACACAATTCACCACACAATCACATCACCAGACACACATCACACGACACGATTCACACTTCACCAGACGATTCACAGTTCACCACGACACATTCACGACCGACAGATCCACCACACATTCACACTCACCACGACCATTCACCTTCACCACACCTTCCAACGTTCACTCAACATACAACGACACATCACACGTCACACACGATTCACAGTTCACCACGACACACACTCACACACACGATTCACAACTACTACCACACAATTCACCACACACGTTCACACCACCAGACGATTCACAGTTCACCACACAGATCACACACCAACTTCACACGACACACCCTCACCACGATTCACATTCACACACGATCACATCACCACGACATCACACGTCACACGACACGATCAACAACCACACACACGATTCACATTCACACGACCGACACGTTCACCACGACACGATTCACACATTCACCACACGACACTCACACACGATTCACATTCACCGTACACGAACACACAAAGATTCACCCACGACACGACACTTCCACGACACGTTCACCACAGACACGATTCACAGTTCACCACGACACGATTCACAAACGTTCACCACGACACGATTCACGTTCACACCACGACACGATTCACCACAACGATTCACCCACACACGATTACGTCACAGCACGTTCAACCACGACACGATTCACACGTTCACCAACGACACACTTCACCACGACACGATTCACACGTTCACACGACACGATTCCACGTCACACGACACGATTCACACGTTCACCACGACACATTCACCTTCACACACGATTCACACGTTCACCACGACACGATTCACCACGACAACACGATTCACACGTTCCACGACACACACGATTCACTACGTTCACCACGACACGATTCACGTCACCGACGACACGATTCACACGTTCACCATCACGATCACACTTCACCACGCGACACGTTCACCACGACACGATTCACACTACACACACCGATTCACCAACACGTTCACATCCCACGACTACAATTCATACGTTCACCACGACACGATTCACACGTTCACCACGACACGATTCACACCACGACACGATTCACACGTTCACCACGACACGATTCACCACGACACGTTCACCACACACAGATTCAACGTTCACCACGACACGAATTCACACGTTCACCACGCAACATTCACCACGAACTCATCCACACGTTCACCTACGACACGAACTTCAACGATTCACCACGTTACACAATTCAACGTTCACGACACACGATTCACACGTTCACGCACGATCAACACACGACACGATTCACCGTTCACCACGACACATTCAACGTTCACCACGACACGTTCACACGTTCACGCACGACGACGATTCACACGTTCACCCGACATGCCGATGCTAGCGGCGGCCATGTGACTCACCTGTCCCACAGGTTCAGGTGCTCCATCATCTTCTCGTCATAAACCAGACCTGTTGTCGTGGCAACAGATGCGTCGGCGGAGGCCGCCGTCGGGCTGCCGTGATTGGCTGCCGCTGTGGCGACGCGCCCCTCCGGACCCGGCCCGGCCAGAACCTGCAGCGCGGCCCAGTGTGGACGCAGCGCTGAGACGGCCTCAGAGATGGACTGCAAGGCGCTGAGGACGAGACAAACACAGCCAGCAGGGGGAGCTGCTCACTTCCTGCACCTCCTTAACCACCAACCTGGATGTGCTAACCGTGTAGCACCAAGCATACAGTTCTGCTAACGCTCAAGACCTATGCTAACAACGCTAAAGAGCTATGCTAACAACGCTAAAGAGCTATGCTAACAACGCTAAAAGCTATGCTAACAACGCTAAAGAGCTATGCTAACAACGCTAAAGAGCTATGCTAACACATTACCTAGCAGAACCATAGACATCAATACTAGACCCTCATGGAGGCTGAGCCGTACGTAACAGTGCCGCCATTTTGAATGGGGCAGCAGAGGATCGGAGCTCCTTCAGTCCTTTTCTGTGTTTGAACCGTTTTACAAAACAAACTGGACTTTAGCAGAGGTTAGCGCTATAGAACAATGCTAAGCTAATGTATCAACACAGTGCTTAGCAGAGGTTAGCACTATAGAACAATGCTAAGCTAATGTATCAACACAGTGCTTAGCAGAGGTTAGCGCTATAGAACAATGCTAAGCTAATGTATCAACACAGTGCTTAGCAGAGGTTAGCGCTATAGAACAATGCTAAGCTAATGTATCAACACAGTGCTTAGCAGAGGTTAGCGCTATAGAACAATGCTAAGCTAATGTATCAACACAGTGCTTAGCAGAGGTTAGCCCTATAGAACAATGCTAAGCTAATGTATCAACACAGTGCTTAGCAGAGGTTAGCACTATAGAACAATGCTAAGCTAATGTATGAACACAGACATATTACCAGAGGCTAACGCTGCAGTGCAGCACCAACCATCTCAGCCTCCAATCAGAGAGCAGAGCTACCTGTCAGAGGGAGCAGTGGGCGGGGTCAGAGGAGGGCAGGCTCCGCCCAGCAGAGCCGTGACGCAGGCTGCGGCGCCCTCTGCTGTCGCCTGAAGGTCATAGCCTCCCTGGACACAAACAGCAGCTGATTCCACCTGCAGCTTCAGGTGATTTCAGAGCCGGAAGCTTTACCTCCAGAGCCAGAACCAGTCGGCCTTCAGCCAGACGCATCAGCATGTGGGTCAGGATGTGGAAACACTGAGGGTGGACACACATCTCCCCCTGGACACACACACACACACACACACACACACAGAGACACACACACACAGAGACACACACACACTCACACACACACACACACACAAACACAGAGACACACACACACACACACACACCACACACACACACAGAGACACACACACACACAGAGACACACACACACAGAGACAACACACACACACACACACACACACAGAGACACACACACACACTCACACACACACACACAGAGACACACACACACAGAGACACACACACACACACACACACACACACACAGAGACACACACACACACACACACACAGAGACACACACACACACAGAGACACACACACACAGAGACACACACACACACACAACACACACACACAGAGACACACACACACACACACACACACACACACAGAGAGACACACACACACACTCACACACACACACACAGAGACACACACACACAGAGACACACACACACACACACACACACACACACACACAGAGACACACACACACACACACACAAGAGACACACACACACACACACACACGGTGAGTCATGTGACCTGCAGGGCGACAGACTGACCTCAGGTTTTACCTTCGGATCTCCGGCTGCAGCATCGAATCCAGCTGAGACCAGAACCAGCTGAGGCTGGAACTGCAAACACACACACACACACACACACACACACACACACACACACACACACACACACAGAGACACACACACACACACACACACAGAGCACACACACACACACACACACACACACACACACACACAGAGACACACACACACACACACACAGAGAACACACACACACCACACACACACACACACACACACACACACACACAGCTGTTACTGCAGCCAACACACAGTGTGTGTGTGTGTGTGTCTCTGTGGTGTGTGTGTGTGTGTGTGTGTGTGTGTGTGTGTCTCTGTGTGTGTGTGTGTGTGTGTGTGTGTGTGTCTCTGTGTGTGTGTGTCTCTGTGTGTGTGTGTTGTGGTGTGTGTGTGTGTGTGTGTGTGTGTGTTTGTGTGGTGTGCTGTGTGTGTGTGTGTCTCGTGTGTGTGTTGTGTGTGTGTGTGTGTGTCTCTGTTGTGTGTGTGTGTGTGTGTTCTCTGTGTGTGTGTGTGTGTGTGTGTCTGTGTGTGTGTGTGTCTCTGTGTGTGTGTGTCTCTGTGTGTGTTGTGTGTCTTGTGTGTGTGTGTGTCTCTGTGTGTGTGTGTGTCTCTGTGTGTGTGTGTGTGGTGTGTGTCTCTGTGTGTGTGTGTCTCGTGTGTGTTGTGTCTCTGTGTGTGTGTGTGTCTCTGGTGTGTTGTGTCTCTGTTGTGTGTGTGTCTCTGTGTGTGTGTGTGTCTCTGTGTGTGTGTGTGTCTCTGTGTGTGTGTCTCTGTGTGTGTGTGGTCTCTGTGTGTGTTGTGTCTCTGTGTGTGTGTGTGTGTGTGTCTCTGTGTGTGTGTGTGTCTGTGGTGTGTCTCTGTGTGTGTGGTGTTCTGTGTGTGTGGTCTCTGTGTGTGTGTTGTGTTTCTCTGTGTGTGTGTGTCTCTGTGTGTGTGTGTCTGTGTGTGTGTGTCTCTGTGTGTGTGTCCTGTGTGTGTCGTGTGGTTGTGTGGTGTGTCTCTGTGTGTGTGTGTGTGTTGTTTCTGTGTTGTGTGTGTCTGTGTGTCTCTGTGTGGTGTGTCTCTGTGTGTGTTCGTGTGTTGTGTGTCTCTGTGGTTGTGTGTGTGTGTGTTCTGTGTGTGTGTGTGTGTGTGTGTGTGTGTGTGTCTGTTGTGTGTGTGTGTGTCTCTGGTGTGTGTTCTTTGTGTGTGTGTGTCTCTGTGTGTGTGTGTGTGTGTCTCTGTGTGTGGTGTGTGTGGTGTGTGTGTGGTGTGTGTCTCTGGTGTGTGTGTGTGTTCTGTGTGTGTGTGGTTTCTCTGTGTGTGTGTGTGTGTGTGTGTGTGTGTGCTGTGTGTGTGTGTCTCGTGTGGTGTGTGGTGTGTGCGTGTGTGTGTGTGTGTGTGTTTGTTGGGTGTGTGTGGTGTTTGTGTGTGTGTGTTTTGCACAGGTGAATTAACGGGACATTTCGCCTGTATACACGCCACACTAACGGGACATTGTGAATTAGTGGGACAGGGCCGATGTCCTCATAATTATTTCAACAAAAAAACGATTGTGAGGGGTTTGAATGGTTGCCAAAGGGTTAAATTCCAAAAATCAGGCAAAGTCCCGATAATTCACATTTACATGACATTTGTGTATAATCTGTGTATCGATATTGCGCCCCTGCCGGTAACTTTGGGTATTGCACTTGCTCATGAATAATTCACACATGTGTATCTTTTTAGACTCGCTGATTGGCCAGCATATGTGGGTCCCCGTAATGAAGGGTTTTGTGGGGAAAATGTGTGTTAGATGACAATTTTCCTAAAAATATGCTACTTTATTTAATTGCAAATCTGGTTAAATTAAAACACTGATTATTTTAGAGGTACTAAATCTGTATCTCGCTGTTGGGTGATTCATTTAATCAAAATTAATCTTTAATCTATGGTTTAATAGAATACTGAAGAATGTAAGAGGATTAATAATATCAAGACTACAAATGTCAGTAGCCTAATGATATGGTATTACTGACCATAGCATATTTTTGGATTGTAAATTAAATGTTGAATGATTAAAATATAGGTGCTAATAAATATTGGGAGATTGGAAGATAATTATCACATGCAAATTTAATAGTTGAGGAGAAAGGACAAACCTTACCCAACTTAATCCTAACCTACAGTGATGTAACTCACTAGAGGTTGCAGATTTAATGATAAAATGTTAATTTTACTAAGAAGAGACTTAGACTTGTAAGAGGTTATGTCAACATCTCTGGATAACACCTTTTTATCCATATATACAGTGAATCTGGAAAGTATTCACAACACTTCATTTTTTCCATGTTTGGCTACACTATAACTTTTTTCCACATTGTATTAATCCCTTTCCTCAAAATTTATATCACAAATATCCTATTATGACACGATGTGTGAAAAAGTGTGATTTTTGCAAACTAACTAAAACCAGAATTACTAACAAATTACTTTTACATACATAAGTATTCACAGCCTTTATCATGAAGCTCAAAATAGAGCTATTTTTACTGATAATTGTAGAGATTAAGTTCTACAACCTAAATAGAGTCCACCTGTAATAAATTCTATTGATTTGATTAGATCTGGAAAGGCACACACCTGTCTTTATAAAGTCCCAAAATGGACAATGTTTGTATGCAAACACCAAACATGAAATCAAATACATTGTCTGTAGACCTCAGAGACAGCATTGTTTTGAGGCAAACATCTGGGGAAGGATATTAAAAATTATGTTGTTTTGAAGTCCCTAATGAGCTCAGTGGCCTCCTTCATTCATAAATGGAATCAGTTTGGAACAACTAGGACTCTCTGTAGAGCTTGTTGGTTGTCTAAATTGAGTGATCAGGAGAGAAGGGCCTTAGTCAGGAAGGTAACCAAGTATCCTATGGTTACTCCAATGTTTTGATAGAGAGGAACCGAGAATCTGACCCCCGGCTACAGAAGCTGCTCTTAGGATGTGGAATGTCACCTCTCTGGTGGGGAAGAAGCCTGAGCAGGTTTGCAAGGTTGAGAGGTTCATCTAGAAATAGTCTGTGAAACCTGCTTATTGCCATGGAGTTGGAATTGATGATGCCATCATACACCTACTTTAGCAAACCCACTGTCATCTGGACAAAGCAGGCAGCACTTTGATGATCATGTTCTTTGATTTCTCAAGTGCATTTAACACAATTCAACCTGATCTGCTCTGCGAGAAACTCCAGAAGACACAGATGGAGCCCTCAACAATCCACTGGATCTATGACTACCTCACAAACAAACCAGTTTGTGAGACTGAAGGACTGTGTGTCTAACCAGGCGGTCAGCAACACAGGAGCTCCACAGGGCACTGTACTCTCACCATTCCTTTTCACTCAGTACACGCCATGCTTCCAGCATAAGTCTGACTTCTGTCACCTATGAAAATCCTTGAATGACTCTGCAGTTGTGGGATGTATCAGAGATGGACAAGAGGCTGTGGCTGACTGTCAAACCTCTGAAGATGGTGATCCACAAAGGGATTTTGCATAAAATCAAAAAAACCACCATCCTGTTATTTCAAATCCGAATCTCTTCAGCCAGACGTTTCTTCAGATTGGTTATAAAACGGACTGCTACAGGAGATCTTTCTTGGCCACAATCTATCATAAATCCTTAATTAAATTAGTTACATCAACATTTAATTTCCTTTTTGAATAAGCAAATTATTTTTTAATTTAATTGAATAAAGACCCAATGAGATCAAGATAAACACAAGAGGTCAGTAATAGGGGGACCCTGGTCTGCATCTAGACTAAAATTATGTCTCATGCAGACCCAAAACTGATACCAAAACAAAAATAACAACCTAAAATCTTGTTGAGTTCTGTCTGATTTACTGGCATGGCTTTTACAATCTAAGCAGATTTATCCCTGAAGGACCAGTCTGTAAGGACTGATCCTTACAATTTCTGGCTCCAAAGGGCTACTGTCCTCAAAGCTTTCACAGCTCTGAGGTAAGTAGTCCTGCAAATCTTAATTATGTTTGGTTCCACACACAACCGTGAGCCAGATTTCTCTACAATGAATATTATAAAAACCAAATATTGTTCCTGGCTCACCAATAAGCAAATTCACACATGCATGAGACCAGTTCTGACATCATTCAAGCACAGGTTAAAATTCTGGCATGACAGGCAAGCGCTCACTTCTGTCACTAAAAGCAAAAGAAATAAGTGATCTAAGTCTAAAAATGTTCAGTTATTAAATCTGTTCATTTTTAAATAGTTTATTAAGTCCACATGGTAAAGAAAAATATAAATCAAGCTTCTTCAATTTGTTTTTTGAACTGCATGTTCACAAGTGAGGTCATTCACTTGTGAACATGCAGTTTTCTTGTTTAACTTAGGTTCTTCTTTTGACTTGACATCCTACTTTTACTCATTGAATGAGAGAACATCAAACATGAGAAGTCAAACAAATATACGTATTCAGCTTCCTGTTTCATGACAATAAATATTGTTAAAAAGAACTTGAATATGACAAAATTCATTTAATTTGAAAAGCAAAAAAGGCATGCATATGCTGAAAAAACGACCCAGCTACTAAATTTTAAGTTATATACATATATATTATATATATATATATAAAATTCCCTTCTCACCCTCTGCGGGTGGTCTCTCTCTCTCTCTCTCTCTTTCATCCTCTGACCTCTGACCTCTACCAGAGACCTGGGAGCTTCAGGTTCTCCTCCAGTATCTTGGCTGTGCCTAGTTCTGCACATTTCTGGACTGATGTCTGATGTTGTTCCTGTTTTAGCCGCTGCTCCAGTTTGGGGGTTTCTGCCCCGATGACCACAGGCACCACTGTGGTCGTCACCTTCCAGTTCTTTTCCAGTTCCTCCCTGAGGTCCTGGTATTTCTCCAGTTTCTCATGCTCCTTTTTCCTGATGTTGTAGTCACTTGGTATAGCTACATCCACCACAACGGCTTTCCTCTGTTCTTTATCCACCACCACAATGTCCGGTTGGTTCTCCATCACCATCTTGTCTGTCTGGATCTGGATCCCACAGGATCTTAGCTCCGTCATTCTCCACCACCTTTGGGGGTGTTTCCCACTTCGATCTCGGGGCTTCCAGTCCATATTCTGCACAGATGTTCCTGTACACTATGCCGCCACCTGGTTATGTCGTTCCATGTTCGCTTTCCCTGCCAGCATCTTGCACCTGCTGTTATGTGCTGGACTGTCTCAGGGGCCTCATGGCACAACCTACACCTTGGGTCTGGTCTGGTGTGGTAGATCTGAGCCTCTATTGCTCTGGTGTTTAGGGCCTGTTCCTGTGCAGCCAGGATGAGAGCTTGTACTTCGTCAACTTGAGATTGACGAAGTACAAAAAAAATACATTATATATATATATATATATATATATATATATATATATATATATATATATATATATATTTGAATACCCCTGATATACACAATTGCACATACTATATAACTTTGGTCACTATGGAAGTGACACCTGTAATAATTTTGGAAATCACTTTCATAAATGTCTAAGGTAGTGGATAAATAATTAATCTATCACAAAACCTAGTGAATGATTTGTTCATCAAACGCCAAAGTGGAGAGAGGAAAAGGGGCGGAGCCTGAACTCCCTCCCCTCCCCCCACCAAAAGGGGCGGAGCCTGAACTCCCGCCCCTCCACACCTGACCTGTCATTTTCCTCCCAACACTGACGTCACTCTGAGAGGAACTACAATTATCCTGCAACTCGGACGGATGTGGAGAAGTTTGTAGGTAAAGTCTTTCTTAAAGTGATTTGAACATGAGCAAGGTTGGCAAAGTTTTACTGATATTTGCAATGTGACGACATATATTTCCATGCAGCACTTCCTAATTAAGACACCGCTAATTAGCAAAAGCTAGTTTGAGTTGAGAACATGTGACCACAGGTTTAAACACGCCATGTGTTAAATGGAATGACCATTTAAACAGGAATTAGATGCTACATGTGTGTTAAAACTGACTCGATGTCAACTAGAAACAAAAACGGCAACATGGGCTGATAGCTTCAGTTATGATGTTAGCATGTGCAGCTAACCTTGTTTACTGGTTTACATTTTCGTTTTTATAAAGGCTCAAGAATAGTTTCATTATGGAACACAATAATTCATAGAGCATAATCCATATCTCTTTTTTGCAATTTATGGTGCAGTTAATGTAAAAATAACTTCTGACAGGTATTTTAGTGGACATGGGTTTTTGAGAGCGTAGACACAGTCCCAGCAATGCTTGTTCCTGTCAGGGCACAGCATTATGAGGACTGTGTGTAGATGACGCATAGAGTAATATTGATGGCAATCATTGGGACTTTGTATTAAATATTACTGCCAAACGACTTGCCTAGCTTCACCATAGCTCTTGGTAAAGTGTCTCTCTATACTGTTCTAACTTGAAGTCAGTATTAAATTAATCTTAATGACTTGTTTGCTGTCTTCTCCACAGGTTTCTGCTCACCCTGACGAACCGATGGAATCACTGTCCTTGTTTCCTGAACAGTAATTGCAGCAGTTTTGAAACATTTTCTGAAACATATCGACACTCGGAAGCTGGCAAGTTTTGTTGAAATACAACAGTGTCAACAGGCAGAACGTCCTGCTTTAATAAATCGCTCAATTCAGAACATAAGAGACTTTGTTAGAAATTGTGGCGCGTCCAAAAGAAAAAGCTAAGAATGTCACATGAATCTTGAGCCAAGATGCTACTCACAAAACCTTAATAGCTTTCAAGCATTCTTTTGTTTTAAAAAATAAAAACCCAGAAGTTCAACTCTTAGGTGAGTATAAACTGCAAAAATTGTTCTAGTATTATGTTTTCTTAAAGGTATCACATTTATTTATTTTTTTCTTTTTTCAAGTTGAGCTTCACCTTTGGTTGAAATGAGGCACAATGCTTTGTAGAGCTCTTCTGGTGTTCACCCTAATTTGAAAGGACTCAGGTTAATATTTGAGTAGAATAGTGTTCTTAAAACCTGATTCAAAGAATGATTTGTTTGCTTCTGAATCTGTTTAAGTAGGATTTTTTGTTTTGAGTCATTTGTATTGTGTGGTATCTAGAAGAATTTGGGTTTAAGTTCATTATTAACTAAAGTCAAACTGTTTTGAAAAACTAAGCTTGATAGGATCCTGTGATTTGGTTTGCTCCAAAAAATAAAAATCGCAAAAGACAATGTTGTGTGTTTATTCCATAATACGATTTAATTTTTGTAGGTCTAAATAATGTTATGTTATGTTATATTGCTGACCATATTTCTATTTGATTATTATTTTTTCATATTTCGACTGAGATTTTTGCAGTCCGTATCTGTGGTCATGACAAATGAACACTACCATTATTGCAGGGTGTGAATTAACCCATTTGAAGCTCATTTGGGTACTTTACTATATTTTAGGGACATTCTTTGGAGATTTATTCTAAATGTCCTTGCAATTCCCATCGGTACTTATAATGTAGTGTTATGCAAGGGGTGTGGCTTATCTATCTCATTATCGATGTCCTGTTAATGTTGCATAAAGTCAGGTTGTTATATTTAGAGTTGTGTTGTGTGTAAACACAATTTTAACTGAGATCTTTGTTGAGTGGCTCATAAAAGATTTTTTGAAACATTCAGCCAGTCTGTAGAGCAAGTGGAAAGGGGGGCTCCCATAATGCACCTCTGTGACTGGTTTGGAAAAATTGTCCTCACAATACACCAGGACCTGTATAGGTGTGTGTGTGTGTGTGTGTGTGTGTGTGTGTCTCTGTGTGTGTGTGTGTGTCTCTGTGTGTGTTGTGTGTGTGTGTGTGTCTCTTGTGTGTGTGTGTGTGTGTGTGTGTGTGTGTCTCTGTGTGTGTGTGTGTGTGTGTGTGTGTGTGTGTCTCTGTGTGTGTGTGTGTGTGTTGTGTGTGTGTGTGTGTCTCTGTGTGTGTGTGTGTGTGTGTGTGTGTGTGTCTCTGTGTGTGTGTGTGTTCTCTGTGTGTGTTTTGTGTGTGTGTGTGTGTGTCTCTGTGTGTGTGTTGTGTGTGTGTGTGTGTGTTCTGTGTGTCTCTGTGTGTGTGTGTGTCTCTGTGTGTGTGTGTGTGTGTGTGTGTGTGTGTGTGTCTCTGTGTGGGTGTGTGTGTGTTGTGTGTGTGTGTGTGTGTGTCTCTGTGTGTGTGTGTGTGTCTGTGTGTGTGTGTGTCTCTGTGTGTGTGTGTGTGTGTCTCTGTGTGTGTGTGTGTGTGTGTGTGTGTGTCTCTGGTGTGTGTGTGTGTCTCTGTGTGTGTGTGTGTGTGTGTCTCTGTGTGTGTGTGTGTGTGTGTGTGTGTGTGTCTCTGTGTGTGTGTGTGTGTGTCTCTGTGTGTGTGTGTGTCTCTGTGTGTGTGTGTGTCTCTGTGTGTGTGTGTGTCTCTGTGTGTGTGTGTGTGTGTCTCTGTGTGTGTGTGTGTGTCTCTGTGTGTGTGTGTGTGTCTCTGGTGTGTGTGTGTGTGTGTGTTGTGTGTGTGTTGTGTGTGTGTTGTGTGTGTGTCTCTGTGTGGTGTGTGTGTGTCTTGTGTGTGTGTGTGCTGTGTGTTGTGTGTGTGTGTGTGTGTTGTGTGTGTGTGTGTTCTCGTGGTGTGGTGTGTGTGTGGTGCTCTGTGTGTGTGTGTGTGTTGGTCTCTGTTGTGTGGGTGTGTGTGTCTCTGTGGTGTGTGTGTGTGCGTGTTCTGTGTGTTGGCTCGGTCTGTGCCGGTTGGTGCCTGTTGCTGGTGTCTCTGTGTCGGTTCTGGGTCCCGTCTGGACCGGTTTGGCGGTTTGGACCACAGGCACCGGCAGCAGCAGTGCTGGGCCGGTATCTGGCCGTTCTGGACAC
>CM065359.1:627500-645000 GCA_033032245.1 Poecilia picta
GATGAGGGTGGGAACGTAGATCGACCGGTAAATCGAGAGCTTCGCCTTTTGACTCAGCTCTCTCTTCACCACGACGGACCGGTACAGCGCCGCTTCACAGCAGACGCCGCCCCAATCCGCCTGTCCATCTCCCGCTTCCTTCTTCCCTCATCCGTGAACAAGATCCCCAGATACTTAAACTCCTCCACTTGAGGCAGGACGACCCCCCTGACCCGGAGAAGGACCTCTACCCTTTTCCGGCTCAAGACCATGGCCTCGGATTTGGAGGCACTGAGCCTCATCCCGGCCGCTTCACACTCGGCTGCGAACCGTTTCAGCGAGAGCCGCAGATCACGATCTGATGAAGCCACAGGACCACATCATCCGCAAAAAGCAGAGATGCGATCCTAAGACCACCAAAACGGATCAACACCTCGGCTGGTCTAGAGATTCTGTCCATGAAGGTAATGAACAAAATCGGTGACAAAGGGCAGCAGCCTTGGAGTCCAACTCTCACCGGAAACGAGCCCGACTTACTGCCGGCAATGCGGACCAGACTCTGACACCGGTCATACAGGGACCTGACAGCCCGTATCAAAGGGCCCGGTACCCCAGACTCCCGGAGAACCACCACAAGGCCCCCAGGGACACGGTCGAACGCCTTCTCCAAGTCCACAAAACACATGTAGACTGGTTGGGCGAACTCCCAGAACCCTCCAGGACCTGCTGAGGGTGTAGAGCTGGTCCAGTGATCCAGAACCAGAACCACACTGCTCTTCCTGAATCCGAGGTTCGACTATCCGACGGACCCTCCTCTCCAGGACCCCTGAATAGACCTTTCCAGGGAGGCTTAAGAGTGTGACCCCTCTGTAATTGGAGCACACCCTCCGGTCCCCCTTTTTAAACAGGGGGACCACCACCCCGGTCTGCCAATCCAGAGGAACTGCCCCCGATGTCCATGCGATATTGCAGAGTCGCGTGAGCCAACACAACCCTACAACATCCAGAGCCTTAAGGAACTCCGGGCGGATCTCATCCACCCCGGGGCCCTGAGGTCACCGAGGAGCTTCTTGACCCCTTGGTGACCTCGTCCCCAGAGATTGGAGAGCCCGACCCGACCACGCCAGTTCTCACAGGCACTCAGCTTCTTCAACATGAATTGGCCTAATGGGATGGTGGGATGTGAAGGAGGTCTTTCCCATGGCCTTCAATCCTCCCCACCGACCTCAACAATCCTCGCCCGCCGGTCATCAGGTCTGGAGTCCCAACCATACCCCATAGGAATCAGTGGAGTGCATGCACTGCTTCCCCCTCGAGGTTCGCCGGATGGTTGTGGACCAGATCGCTGGAAGCCGTCGGCGATTCTCCACTGGCCACTCGCCAAATCTCCCTCCCGCCGAGTTTTCATCAGCGCCGAGGTCAGCTTAGCCCGTCGTCATCAGCTGCTCTGGTTTCCCACAGGCAAGCCCCATAGGACCTTTCAGCTGTGACAGCTTCCTCCCCACCGAGCGTCACCAAGGTAGTTCGGGGGGCTCCGCCCCTGCTCACACCACGAGTGTGGACAGCTACGGCCGCCTCGCGATGGAGGCGACAGAAATGTTCACTCGACCTAATGTCCATGGTGCCAGGACTATGGTTCAACTTTCCCGAGGTGGTGTTGAGCTCGTTCGGACAGACTCGTGACGTTCCACAAAACCCTCACTACACGTGATGGTTCTCAGGTGTGGACCGGTTCCTCCCCCACCACGGGCCCCCACCAGGTTGGTCAGTGGAAGCTCCGCCCCTCTCTTCACCCGAGTGTCCAAGACATACGGCCGCAGATCCGATGAAACGACGACAAAATCGATCATCGAACTGCGGCCTAGGATGTCCTGGTGCCAAGTGCACTATGGACACCCTTATGCTTGAACATGGTGTTCGTGATGGACAGACCGTGACGAGCACAGAAGTCCAACAACAGAACACGACTCGAGTTCAGATCAGGGGGGCCGTTCCTCCCAACCACGCCCCTCCAGGTCTCATGCCCACGTGAGCGTTGAAGTCCCCCAGCAGAACAAGTGAGTCCCCAGGGGGGCATCTCCAGTGCCCCTCTAAGGACTCCAAGAAGGGGGGTAATCTGAACTGTTGTTCGGCCCGTAAGCACAGACAACAGTCAGAACCCGTCCCCCCACCCGTAGGCGGAGGGAGGCGACCCTCTCGTTCACCGGGGTAAACCCCAACATACAGGCGCCAAGATGGGGGGCAACAAGTAGCCCACTCCTGCCCGGCGCCTCTCGCCGTGGGCAACTCCAGAGTGGAAGTACGTCCAGCCCCTCTCAAGGAGAACCAGAACCAGAGTCCAGCCCGTCTCAGGAGTCTGGTTCCAGAACCAGAGTCCAGCCCGTCTCAAGGAGACGGTTCCAGAACCAGAGCCATGCGTCGAGGTGAGGCCGACTATTTCTAGCCGAAACCTCTCAGCCTCTCAACCAGCTCCGGCTCCTTCACCACCAGAGAGGAGACGCACCTGAGGCTAACGCACCTGAGGCTAACGCACCTGAGGCTAACGCACCTGCATTGAGGCTAACGCACCTGAGGCTAACGCACCTGAGCTAACGCACCTGAGCAGCAGGAAGCTCCACCTGCAGCTCTTCAGCTCAGGTGAATGATTACCGGAGGTTCTACAGGTTGTGATCAGACTCAGTGGGTCAAAGTTTAAACAGACTAAAATCCTCCAGTGGTTCCGGAGAGACTCAGTGGGTCAAACCCGGTCAGAACCAGAACACTGTGCGTGTGTGTGTGTGTGTTAGTGTGTGTGTGTGTACTGTGTGTTAGTGTGTGTGACTGTGTGTTAGTGTGTGTGTGTGTCTGTGTGTGTGTGTGACTGTGTGTGTGGTGTGTGTGACTGTGTGTGTGTGGGGTGTGTGACTGTGTGTGTGACTGTGCGTGTTAGTGTGTGTGTGTGTGTGTTAGTGTGTGTGTGTTAGTGTGTGTGTGACTGTGTGTTAGTGTGTGTGTGTGTGTGACTGTGTGTGTGTGTGTGTGTTAGTGTGTGTGTGTGTGTGTACTGTGTGGTGTTGTGTGTGACTGTGGTGTTTAGTGTGTGTGTGTTGTTAGTGTGTGTGTGTTAGTGTGTGTGTGACTGTGTGTTGTGTGTGTGTGTGTGTGCTGTGTGTGTGTGTGTGTGTTAGTGTGTGTGTGTGTGACTGTGTGTTAGTGTGTGTGTGTGTGTGTGTGTGTGTGTGTGTGTGTTAGTGTGTGTGTGTGTGACTGTGTGTTAGTGTGTGTGTGTGTGTTGTGTGTGTGTGTAGTGTCTGTGTGTGTGACTGTGTGTTTGTGTGTGTGTGTCTGTGTTTAGTGTGTGTGTGTTTGTGTGTGTGTGTGTGTTAGTGTGTGTGTGTGTTAGTGTGTGTGGTGTTAGTTGTGTGGGTGTGTGTTAGTGTGTGTTAGTGTGTGTGTGTTAGTGTGTGTGTGTGTGTGTGTGTGTGTTAGTGTGTGTGTGTGTGTGTGTGTCTGTGTGTGTGTGTGTTAGTGTGTGTGTGTGACTGTGTGTGTTAGTGTGTGGGTGTGTGTTAGTGTGTGTGTGTGTGTGTTGTGTGTGTGTGTGTGTGTTGTGTGTGTAGTGTGTGTGTTAGTGTGTGTGTGTGTGTGTTTGTGTGTGTGTGTTGTGTGTGTGTGTGTCTGTGTGTGTGTGTGTGTTAGTGTGTGTGTGTCTGTGTGTGTGTGTGTGTGTTGTGTGTGTGTGTGTGTCTGTGTGTGTTAGTGTGTGTGTTAGTGTGTGTGTGTGTGTGTTAGTGTGTGTGTGTCTGTGTGTGTGTGTGTCTGTGTGTGTGTGTGTGTTAGTGTGTGTGTGTTTTTGTGTGTGTGTTTTGTGTTGTTGTGTGTGTCTGTGTGTTAGGTGTGTGTGTGTTGTGTGTGTTTTGTGTGTGTGGGTGTCTGTGTGTTAGTGTGTGTGTCTGTGTGTGTGTGTGAGACCTGTGTGGATCTCTGACTGATTTCACTCCGGATCCCGGAGATCCGATCGGACGCCATGCCTGACCCGGTCCACCTGCAGCGGAACAGAACCAGACCTTTCAGAACTGAAGGGACACCGGGTTCTGGTTCTGGACCGGGTTCTGGTTCTGGAAAGCAGATTTCAGCCTGAACGGATCCTCTTCGTGTCAGTCAGTCACCAAGCCGGACAGAACCAGAACCAGAACCGGCTCATCTCTGCTCAGAGGCAGGGAAGGTTCCGAACCCGACCCGCCTCCATGTGAAACAGTAACCGGGTTATTCTGAACCAGAACCGTTACACATTTACTCAGGTTGATGGTTCCGTTTCATTCCGCAGATCATCTCTGACCCAGAAAATGAGTTCAGGTTCCGAAACATTCCGACTCCGGGTCGGTTCAGAACCCGTCCAACCATATTTCATATTCATAATGCTAACAGAACTTTTTCCCTGCTGATATCCGAACCTGTGTCCAACCCATGAATCATGGACCAGAACCGGAACTAGCCTGTTTACCTGCTTTATCTTCTTCTGGGAGTCAAACTCAGACTTCCGGCGCGTTTCCGGTTCCTGACGAACCCGAGCCGAACTCCCGTCCTGGTTCTGCTGGTTCCGTAAGGTTCTGTTTGCTTGAGCGCGAACTGAATGCAGCGTCGACTGGCGCTCCGAGATGACGTCACGTAGCAAGGCGTAAATATAAACACGCGCAGACGCTCTGAGTTGGACGACGCGTCGACTCAACCGCCATTTTGCTCCGGGCTCGGTTCCGGCCCAGGTTCCAGTCAGACGCGTTTCAGACTGAATACTAATGAAATGAAACCAGAAGCCTCGCTAAGGTTAATTTGTCCATTTTCTCCTGTAGATTAAACTGTTTCATTAAATATTAATTTACGAGATATGATGTTTATTTTGTTCTGGATCAAATCCAGAACATTCTAACAAATGAATGATCAACAGTTTATGAAACAAAATATGACGCTCTGGTCTTTTATTTACGTAAAAATACATAAAATTGTAGCCTGTAAAATCCGTTGTTGCGTATTTACATTTTTTTTAAATCTGTGAATACAGACAGTGAGACAAACAGCTGATACAAACATGATCAGGTTTATTTGAGTCAATAAAAACACAGAATCTGGTCATGCGTCACTTCCTGGGACCAGGCGGAAGCAGCAGGAGAAGCTGGACCAGACGAACCGACAAACATCACGGAAACTTCATAATCCAAATAGCTAAAAGTGAAAATTACAAGTAAAAAAATGAAGCTCTGTGATTGGCTGCTGGCTTCTTTCCTTTGATCAGCCAATCAGGTGTCAGTGTTGCTGTGGTCACAGTAAAACCTGGATCGGTTCTGATGGGTTCGTGTCTTCATTAGTTCATAGTGTTCGCAGGTATGTGTTACCATGGTAACAGCACCAACCGGTCATCGATGGGTCTGAGGATTATGGGTAATGTGGTTCCCTAAGAAGTTTCAGCACCAGCAGAACCAGCAGCTGGCCATATAAATAGGTACAGCGGGATGTTTTCGGCTTTATGACGTTTTATTCACTGAGTGGCTGTTGTCATGGTTACAGAGCAGCGGGGGGGCGGGGGGGGGGTTCTGGATTCTGACCCGATCCATTCAGACTGCAGCCCATAGCGCTGATCGCCCCCTGCTGGACGGTGGCTGGAATGGACACGACCTTTATTGTCGGACCGGTTCTGATGGTTCTGATGGTTCTGATGGTTCTGATGGTTCTGATGGGTCGATACCGACCTGGAACATTCAGTGTCACATCAGCTTGATCCAAGAAATTTAACTTTCTGTAAAAATGTATCTTTCTGTCGGCACCAGAACCGGTTCTTTGCAAGCTGCAGTTTGTGGGCTGGGATGGTTCGGATCTCCAGAACCAGTTGGACCCAGACCAGAACCTCTGGACTTGTGAGTCAATCCAGAACCGTCTGCCTGCCGTCTGGGTCAGTTCTGTTTGTTTGGTTCTTGAAGTGAAGCCCGGCTGCCGACAGCCGTCCTATAGGGACGAAACCAGGTGTCCAGCGGTCCAGATGGTCCAGGTGTCCAGATGGTCCAGGTGTCCAGCGGTCCAGGTGTCCAGCGGTCCAGATGGTCCAGGTGTCCAGCGGTCCAGGTGTCCAGCGGTCCAGGTGTCCAGCGGTCCAGATGGTCCAGGTGTCCAGATGGTCCAGGTGTCCAGCGGTCCAGATGGTCCAGTGTCCAGATGGTCCAGGTGTCCAGCGGTCCAGATGGTCCAGGTGTCCAGCGGTCCAGATGGTCCAGGTGTCCAGCGGTCCAGATGGTCCAGGTGTCCAGCGGTCCAGGTGTCCAGCGGTCCTGCCGGCTACCTGTCCTTGGCGGAGCGCAGGTCGGTGGTGATCGGGTCGTGCTGGATGGTCTGGTGCAGCATCAGCGCCAGCAGCCCGGCCCGGTTGGTCATGGCCGTCCTCAGGTTCCTCTCCTGCTCAAACAGTTCGTCCAGCTTGTACCACTGGTGGACAGACAGAGGACAGAGAGGACAGCGGGACGATCAGAACATCCCCAGGTGGAAGCGAGTCCGGATCTGCGTTCGGACTTGGTTACCACTCGGACTCGCTCCAGGTCGACCTCGGCCCGCCGCAGCTTCTCCCAGCAGTAGTGCCTGTTGCACTTCCTCTTGGAGACCCGGCAGAACTCTCCAGTGGACTCGAAGACGTCTTTGACCAGAGGACATCCACACACCTCGTCTGCTGGGACCTGAAACGTCAGAAACCTTCTGAACAAGGACCCGACTGTGGTGGGATCCCACTCCTGGTCCTGATCTGAGACAGCAGGTGAAGGTCATCATCCCCGTGGCAGATTCTCATATCTCAAAGAAACGTAATGGGCTCAACACTCAGGCTTTCTGGTCACCTCTGGCGCTGCGCTCTCAGGTCGCGTCTCCATCATGGTCTCCACGGAAACCAGTACAGAAACATTGGATCGAAACGGGAATGAAGAAGACAGACGGTACTGTGGTCAATGCTGGTTGGGCTGCGACTCACGTTCTCTGATTGCTTGGCTCCTAGAAATGTGAGTGTTTGTGAAACTGGATGTAATTTTAAATTTCAAAGCAGTTTGTGACCTTAAGGATGAAGAGTCAGGAAGAACCGACAGGAATTTAGCTGTTGACTCTACAAGAGACAATGTTGGACACCAGCTGAGATGATGCGTCACTCCATGCTGACACTGGCTACAGGATGAAGAGCTCCTCTCATTGGCCATCAGTGAGCTCCTTCATGGCCATCAGTGAGCTCCTCTCATTGGCCAGTCAGTGAGCTCCTCTCATTGGTCAGTCATGAGCTCCTCATTGGCCATCAGTGAGCTCCTCTCATTGGCCAGTCAGTGAGCTCCTCTCATTGGCCAGTCAGTGAGCTCCTCTCATTGGCCAGTCAGTGAGCTCCTCTCATTGGCCAGTCAGTGAGCTCCTCTCATTGGCCAGTCAGTGAGCTCCTCTCATTGGCCAGTGAAACCCTCCGTGGTTGGTTGTCTTGTCTTGTGACGGCAACCAAGTTCCACCTTCTTGTGTTGCATTGCCAGCCTTCGTGTTGCGCATCTTCATGTACAAGTGAAAAGTTTCATATACACCAATGTCCATGGAGGAGGACAAGGACAGTCACCCCATTGGTCCATCCATCATCCATCCATCCATCCATCATCCATCCATCATCCATCCATCCATCATCCATCCATCCTCAGATCAACAGGTACCTTAGGATCTCTGGAATGTTCTGGACACAGAACCTGCAGCCTCTTGCAGTACGTCTTGCTCTGAGGGTTGTAGACATCACAGAAGAGCCGTGTGGCGCTGAGACACGGGGACAGCAGAGACACAGAGACACAGGGACAGCAGAGACACAGGGACAGCAGAGACACAGGGACAGCAGAGACAGCAGAGACACAGGGACAGCAGAGACACAGGGACAGCAGAGACAGCAGAGACACAGGGACAGCAGAGACAGCAGAGACACAGGGACAGCAGAGACACAGGGACAGCAGAGACACAGGGACAGCAGAGACAGCAGAGACACAGGGACAGCAGAGACACAGGGACAGCAGAGACAGCAGAGACACAGGGACAGCAGAGACACAGGGACAGCAGAGACAGCAGGACACAGGGACAGCAGAGACACGGGGACAGCAGAGACACAGGACAGCAGAGACACGGGACAGCAGAGACACAGGGACAGCAGAGACAGCAGAGACACAGGGACAGCAGAGACAGCAGAGACACAGGGACAGCAGAGACACAGGGACAGCAGAGACACGGGGACAGCAGAGACACAGGGACAGCAGAGACACGGGACAGCAGAGACACAGGGACAGCAAGACACGGGACAGCAGAGACACAGGGACAGCAGAGACAGCAGAGACACAGGGACAGCAGAGACACAGGGACAGCAGAGACAGCAGAGACACAGGAAGCAGAGACAGCAGAGACAGCAGAGACACAGGGACAGCAGAGACACAGGGACAGCAGAGACGCAGAGACACAGGACAGCAGAGACACAGGGACAGCATAGCAGCAGAGCACAGGGACAGCAGAGACACAGGGACAGCAGAGACAGCAGAGACACAGGGACAGCAGGGACAGCAGACACAGGGACAGCAGAGACACGGGTACAGCAAACACAGGGACATGTGAAGACGGATTTGAAGCAGCGGTGATGTAATGAGACTGGAGAGTACGGTGGTCTCACCTTCGATGCGAGTCGGATACATGGAGCCAAACGAGTCTGGCTCTCGTACTGTTGGTCAGACAGAGACAGTGAGACATGGACGACGGCTGACATCTGGAGGAGAGGTTCTACTCCCCGGACAGTCCTGAGGGTATGAATACTTCTGGACCAGTGTAAAACCATGTCTGCCTCTGGAGTCTCCCTTAGCATAGCACTCTCCATGTGTCGCAGCGCCACCTTGGGGTTGACAGGGGGCTGCAGGACACACAGAAGATCTGCAGGTCTGTGTCGTCCCCGTCTCCCTCGGCAACCTGTAGACGGACAGTGGGAGACGGATATGGACGGGTCAGGGCCAGGCGGGAGGACACCATGCGTCTCTCGGCGTTTCTCACTCCTCATCTGTTGGACTGCTGCTGCTTGGCGTTGGCGATGATGGTTTCCAGTCGTGAAACGTTCTCCATCAGCTAGGCGAGCTGGCGCCTGCTGCTCCCTCCTGATTCGCTCCAGCTGTCTCCGCCCCATCTCTCGGCGACGCAGGGACTCTGCTGCCACTGCTGGATCCTCTGGGGCAGGATCTCGTAGATCCGGCTGCCGGTCGCAGACAGAGTTAGCTGCGGGTCAGGCTAGCGGCCCTCGCGCTCAGCTCTCACTCACTTGGCTGCCAGCTTCATGCCGCAGTCCTCTGAGCAGTACTTGGATCCGGTTCTGGCCGGTTCCACGCAGCCCGGACCCAGACACTGCCTCAAAGCCCCGCCCACCTCCTTAGCCCCGCCCTCTCCTGCGCGCTCGCTGTGCCGCACGCGCTCCCTGTGGCGCTGCTTCACCTTGTGGCGCCGAGGTTTCGCCTCCTCTTTGGGAACAGAAACGGATTTCTGCCGGAGCACAGGCGCCTTAGTGACATCACTGATGACATCATGAATCATGTGAGCAAGTGGAAACACCTTTTTCTCCGGCTTCTTGTCTCGTCTCTTCACGTGTTTCACCTTCACCGCCTTCTTCCTCAGACAGTCTGACTGAGCATCGTCTTCCTCATCGCTGTGCCACACCTGCAACAGGAAGTCACATCACAGGACAGGAAGGTGGATCCCTGGTGTCTGATTGGTCAGTAGGTGGATCCCTGGTGTCTGATTGGTCAGTAGGTGGATCCTGGTGTCTGATGTCAGTAGGTGGATCCTGGTGTCTGATTGGTCAGTAGGTGAGTCCCTGGTGTCTGATTGGTCAGTAGGTGGATCCTGGTGTCTGATTGGTCAGTAGTGGATCCTGGTGTCTGATTGGTCAGTAGGTGGATCCCTGGTGTCTGATTGGTCAGTAGGTGAGTCCCTGGTGTCTGATTGGTCAGTAGGTGAGTCCCTGGTGTCTGATTGGTCAGTAGGTGAGTCCTGGTGTCTGATTGGTCAGTAGGTGGATCCTGGTGTCTGATTGGTCAGTAGGTGAGTCCCTGGTGTCTGATTGGTCAGTAGGTGAGTCCCTGGTGTCTGATTGGTCAGTAGGTGGATCCCTGGTGTCTGATTGGTCAGTAGGTGGATCCCTGATGGTCACTCACCAGGTCTCTGAATCCAGCCGCCTTGTACTGCTGGTACAGCTCCAGCTCGCTCTCACTGAAACCTTCCTCATCCTCGTCCTCTTCCTCATCGTCTTCTGACAGAAGCCCCGCCCCCTTCGTGGACAGGCCCCGCCCCCTGCTGCCACTCCAGCTCATCTCCTCGTCTCGAACTCGAAGCATCTTCTGCTCAAAGACAAAATTCAGCAGCTGCAGCTGCGCTGTGATTGGCCGATGAACTGAGGTGGACGACGTGAAGATCTGGGAGGCACGGCGCTGGTTTCCATGCCAACCACGTACCCGAGCTCGGACCTCGCACTGCCGGAGGCGGCACTTCTGCCGGATCTTGTTCGGACCGCCGAACTTCTTCATGTCTTTGCAGAAGTCGCACTGAGCGCAGTCCTCCGTCTCAGGCAGGCGTCGCATTCGCCACACATCCGGGCCGAGCGCTTGATCTGCGGGCGACAGCGGCGAAGGTCAGGCTGCAGCACCAGGGGGAGCCAGGCTGCAGCACCAGGGGGAGTCAGGCTGCAGCACCAGGGGGAGCCAGAGAGCAGCGACAGCCAGGCTGCAGCACCAGGGGGAGCCAGAGAGCAGCGACAGCCAGGCTGCAGCACCAGGGGGAGTCAGGCTGCAGCACCAGGGGGAGCCAGAGAGCAGCGACAGCCAGGCTGCAGCACCAGGGGGAGCCAGGCTGCAGCACCAGGGGGAGCCAGGCTGCAGCACCAGGGGGAGCCAGGCTGCAGCACCAGGGGAGCCAGGCTGCAGCACACAGGGGAGCCAGGCTGCAGCACCAGGGGGAGTCAGGCTGCAGCACCAGGGGGAGCCAGGCTGCAGCACCAGGGGGAGCCAGGCTGCAGCACCAGGGGGAGCCAGGCTGCAGCACCAGGGGGAGCCAGGCTGCAGCACCAGGGGGAGCAGGCTGCAGGGGGAGCCAGGCTGCAGCACCAGGGGGAGCCAGGCTGCAGCACCAGGGGGAGCCAGGCTGCAGCACCAGGGGGAGCCAGGCTGCAGCACCAGGGGGAGCCAGGCTGCAGCACCAGGGGGAGCCAGGCTGCAGCCACGCCCTACCTGAGAGCCGCGCCGCCGGTCGATCCTGGCCTGGAGGGAGGAGCTCCGCTCGCGTCCGTCTCAGGCTCCGCCTCCTTGCTCTTTCTCTGACGGTACTTGATCTCCAGAGACGCGTCTCTGTCTGCAAACACACGGCGCTCAGCTGTCAGCGCCGCTGCCGCCAGCAGGGGGCGGCGTGGAGCCACACTGACCTCTGCAGGACGGGCAGAACCAAACCCGAATGGCTTTGGCTGCTTTCTCTGACACGCCGACGCAACGACCGTGGAACCACTCAGTGCAGCTGTCACAGCCTCTGAGGGAGCAACACACACACACAGAGTAACACACACCACACACACACAGAGACACACAGAGCAACACACACACACACACACACAGAGTAACACACAGACCACACACAGTAACACACACACACACAGAGTAACACACAACACAACACACACGACACACACACAACACACACAGTAACACACACACACACACACACAGAGTAACACACACACACAGAGACACACAGAGTAACACACACACACACACACAGAGTAACACACACACACAGTAACACACACACAAAGTAACACACACACACAGAGAGACACACAGAGCAACACACACACACAGAGAACACAGAGTACACACACACACACACACACAGACACACACACACACACACACACAGTAACAACACACACACACACACACACACACAGAGTAACACACACACACAGAGTACACACACACACACATACACAGAGTAACACACACACACACACACAGTAACACACACACACACACACACAGAGTAACACACAACTACACACACACACACACACACACAGTAACACACACACACACAGAGTAACACACACACAGAGTAACACACACACACACACACACACACACAGAGTAACACACACACACACACACACACACAGAGTAACACACACACACACACACAGAGACACACACAGAGTAACACACACACACACACACACACAGAGTAAACACACCACACACACACACACACAACACACACAGAGAACACCACACACACACAGAGACACACAAGTAACACACACACACACACGAGTAACACACACACACACACACACACAGAGTAACACACACACACACAGAGTAACACACACACACACATACACAGAGTAACACACAGACACACACACAGTAACACACACACACACACACAGAGTAACACACACACACACACACACAGAGTAACACACAGACACACACACACACACACACACACACAGAGTAACACACACACACACACACACAGTAACACACACACACACACACAGTACACACACACACACACACACACAGAGTAACACACACACACACAGAGACACACAGAGTAACACACACACACACACAGATAACACACACAGAGTAACACACACACAAAGTAACACACACACACAGTAGAACACACAGAGCAACACACACACACACAACACACAGAGTAACACACACACACACACAGACACACACACACACACACACACACAGTAACACACACACACACACACACAGACACACAGAGTAACACACACACAGAGTAACACACACACAACACACACACAGAGAACACACCACACACACACAGTAAACATCAAACACACAACACAGAGTAACACCAAACCAGAACCACACAAACACAACCAGTAACCAACACACACCAGAGTACACACACACAGAGTAACACACACACAACACACACAACACGAGTAAACACACACACACACACACAGAGTAACACACACACAACACACAGAGTAACACACACACAGGTAACACACACACACACACACAGAGTAACACACACACACACACACACAGAGTAACACACACACACACACACACACAGAGTAACACACACACATACACACACACACACACACACACAGTAACACACACACACACAGAGTAACACACACCACACACACACAGTAACACACACACACACACACACACAGAGTAACACACACACACACACAGAGTAACACACCACACATACACACACACACACAGTAACACACACACACACAGATACACACAGAGTAACACACACACACACAGACACACACACACACACACACAGTAACACACACACACACACACACACACAGAGTAACACACACACACACATACACAGAGTAACACACAGACACACACACAGTAACACACACACACACACACACACAGAGTAACACACACACATACACACACACACACACACAGTAAACACACACACACACACACACAGAGTAACACACACACAACACAGAGTAACACACACACACACACAGAGTAACACACACACACACACACACACACACACAGAGTAACACACACACACACACACACACACAGAGTAACACACACACACACACACACACACAGTAACACACACACACACACACACAGAGTAACACACACACACACACAGACACACACACACACACACACAGTAACACACACACACAGAGTAACACACACACACAGAGTAACACACACACCCCATACACAGAGTAACACACACACACACACACAGTAACACACACACACACACACACACACAGAGTAACACACACACATACACACACACACACACACACACAGTAACACACACACACACAGAGTAACACACACACACACACAGAGTAACACACACACACACACAGAGACACACAGAGTAACACACACACAGTAACACACACACAAGGGACAACCACAACCAATAAACATTTGTGTTCAAACCAGTTTTACTCGGTGATCCGTCAGAACCAGAACCGGAACCAGAACCGGAACCAGAACCGGAACCGGAACCAGAACCGGAACCGGAACCGGAACCGGAACCAGAACCGGAACCGGAACCAGAACCGGAACCAGAACCGGAACCAGAACCGGAACCAGAACCAGAACCAGAACCAGAACCAGAACCGAACCAGAACCGGAACCAGAACCGGAACCAGAACCAGAACCGGAACCGGAACCAGAACCAGAACCGGAACCAGAACCGGGCCAGCAGTGCCAGTAGACACTCAGAAATATTCACTCCGTTTCTGAACTACATCATCATCCCAGGTCAGATTCTGCTGCTAGCGCTAGGCTAGCCCGTTAGCTTTGGTTGTGTTTACCCAGAATGCCCTGTGCTGTGGTCCACTTCCTGCTAATCAGACCCATAAACGTAACCATGGGTCACTTCAACCGGAGCCTGACCGAGGTCAAAGGTCGATCAGCGTTCACACATCACCAAGTGGACCGGACCTAACGGACTGAACAGAACTGGACAGAACCGGTTGATGTGGATCAGAACCTCTCCTGGCTCCAGATGTTCTGGATCTGGATTCAAGGCCAGTCTGGGCCCAGTACAGGTTCTGGTCCATGTAAAGAACCCGGTTGGAGAACATTTCTTATTTTTTTCCCATCAGAATAAAGATTCTTCTTGATTAATCCAGAAGTTTCTGAGCTCCTCCAGGCCAGAAAGGTTCTGATGCTCCGGTTCTGGTCCGGTTCTGGTCCGGAAGACCGTGGAGTCCCACAGGGAACCAGTCCTGTTTAATCGGATCAGGAACCTGCAAGGGGTTGAATACTTTCCCACGGTTCGGATTGGGTCCAGTTGGACCTGCAGCTGATTGGCCGGTTCACAAGCCGGCCCAAGTAGGCTCGGCTTGTGAACCAATCAGGTTCAAGCGCTCGGCCTGGATGTGTGAACCTGATTGGTTCAGGTTCCCTACCAGCATCCCTAGGTGGGCCCCATAGGGGCGAGGAGAGTAGACCATATGGGTCCCATATGGGTTTGTCCATGTAGGCTGTGGTTCAGGTGGGGCCTCCATGGAGACAAACCCATATGGGCCCCATCCGGTCTGCCCTCCTCTCCCCATATGGGCCCCATCCGGTCTAACCTCCTCTCCCCATATGGGCCCCATCCGGTCTGCCCTCCTCTCCGGTCTGCCCTCCTCTCCCCATATGGGCCCCATCCAGTCTGCCCTCCTCTCCCCATATGGGCCCCATCCAGTCTGCCCTCCTCTCCCCATATGGGGCCCACCCAGTCTGCCCTCCTCTCCCCATATGAGTCTGCCCTCCTCTCCCCATATGGGGCCCACCCAGTCTGCCCTCCTCTCCGGTCTGCCCTCCTCTCCCCATAATGGGCCCCATCTGGTCTGCCCTCCTCTCCCCATATGGGGCCCATCCAGTCTGCCCTCCTCTCCCCATATGAGTCTGCCCTCCTCTCCCCATATGGGGCCCACCCAGTCTGCCCTCCTCTCCCCATAATGGGCCCCATCTGGTCTGCCCTCCTCTCCCCATATGGGGCCCATCCAGTCTGCCCTCCTCTCCCCATATGGGCCCCATCCAGTCTGCCCTCCTCTCCCCATATGGGGCCCACCCGGTCTGCCCTCCTCTCCGGTCTGCCCTCCTCTCCGGTCTGCCCTCCTTTCTCCATATGGGCCCCATCAGGTCTGCCCTCCTCTCCCCATATGGGGCCCATCCAGTCTGCCCTCCTCTCCCCATATGGGCCCCATCCAGTCTGCCCTCCTCTCCCCATATGGGCCCCATCCAGTCTGCCCTCATCTCCCCATATGGGGCCCACCAAGTCTGCCCTCCTCTCCCCATATGGGGCCCACCAAGTCTGCCCTCCTCTTCCCTTATGGGGCCCACCCAGTCTGCCCTCCTCTCCCCATATGGGGCCCATCCGGACTGGCCTCCTCTCCCCATATGGGCCCCATCTGGTCTGCCCTCCTCTCCCCATATGGGGCCCATCCCGTCTGCCCTCCTCTCCCCATATGGGGTCCATCTGATCTGCCCTCCTCTCCCCATATGGGGTCCATCTGATCTGCCCTCCTCTCCCCATATGGGCCCCATCTGGTCTACCCTCCTCTCCCCATATGGGCCCCATCCAGTCTGCCCTCCTCTCCCCATATGGGGCCCATCTGATCTGCCCTCCTCTCCCCATATGGGCCCCATCTGGTCTACCCTCCTCTCCCCATATGGGGCCCATCCAGTCTGCCCTCCTCTCCCCATATGGGGCCCATCCAGTCTGCCCTCCTCTCCCCATATGGGGCCCATCCAGTCTGCCCTCCTCTCCCCATATGGGGCCCATCTGGTCTGCCCTCCTCTCCCCATATGGGGCCCATCTGATATGCCCTCCTCTCCCCATATGGGGCCCATCCAGTCTGCCCTCCTCTCCCCATATGGGGCCCACCCGGTCTGCCCTCCTCTCCGGTCTGCCCTCCTCTCCGGTCTGCCCTCCTTTCTCCATATGGGCCCCATCGGGTCTGCCCTCCTCTCCCCATATGGGGCCCATCCAGTCTGCCCTCCTCTCCCCATATGGGCCCCATCCAGTCTGCCCTCCTCTCCCCATATGGGCCCCATCCAGTCTGCCCTCATCTCCCCATATGGGGCCCACCAAGTCTGCCCTCCTCTCCCCATATGGGGCCCACCAAGTCTGCCCTCCTCTTCCCTTATGGGGCCCACCCAGTCTGCCCTCCTCTCCCCATATGGGGCCCATCCGGACTGGCCTCCTCTCCCCATATGGGCCCCATCTGGTCTGCCCTCCTCTCCCCATATGGGGCCCATCCCGTCTGCCCTCCTCTCCCCATATGGGGTCCATCTGATCTGCCCTCCTCTCCCCATATGGGTCCATCTGATCTGCCCTCCTCTCCCCATATGGGCCCCATCTGGTCTACCCTCCTCTCCCCATATGGGGCCCATCCAGTCTGCCCTCCTCTCCCCATATGGGGCCCATCTGATCTGCCCTCCTCTCCCCATATGGGCCCCATCTGGTCTACCCTCCTCTCCCCATATGGGGCCCATCCAGTCTGCCCTCCTCTCCCCATATGGGGCCCATCCAGTCTGCCCTCCTCTCCCCATATGGGGCCCATCCAGTCTGCCCTCCTCTCCCCATATGGGGCCCATCTGATATGCCCTCCTCTCCCCATATGGGGCCCATCCAGTCTGCCCTCCTCTCCCCATATGGGCCCCATCCAGTCTGCCCTCCTCTCCCCATATGGGGCCCACCCGGTCTGCCCTCCTCTCCGGTCTGCCCTCCTTTCTCCATATGGGCCCCATCAGGTCTGCCCTCCTCTCCCCATATGGGGCCCATCCAGTCTGCCCTCCTCTCCTCATATGGGCCCCATCCAGTCTGCCCTCCTCTCCCCATATGGGCCCCATCCAGTCTGCCCTCATCTCCCCATATGGGGCCCACCAAGTCTGCCCTCCTCTCCCCA
>CM065359.1:650000-675000 GCA_033032245.1 Poecilia picta
CTGTGTCTCTGTGTGTCTCTGTGTCTCTTGTCTCTGTGTCTCTGGTGTCTCTGTGCTCTGTGTCTCTCTGTGTCTCTGTGTCTCTGTCTGTGTGTCTCTGTGTGTCTCTGTGTGTCTCTGTGTCTCTGTGTGTCTGTTTCTCTTTGTCTCTGGTGTCTCTGTGTCTCTGTGTGTCTCTTTGTCTCTGTGTGTCTCTGTGTGTCTCTGTGTCTCTGTGTGCTCTGTGTCTCCTGTGTCTCTCTGTGTCTCTGTGTGTCTCTGTTGTGTCTCTGTGTGTCTCGTCTCTGTGTCTCTCTGTGTCTCTTTCTTGTGTTCCTGTGTCTCTGTCTCTGTGTCTCTGTGTCCGTGTCTCTGTGTCTCTGGTCTCTGTGTGTCTCTGTTGTCTCTGTGTGTCTGTTCTCTGTGGTCTCTCTGTGTCTCTGTGTGTCTCTGTGTCTGCTGTGTTCTCTGTGTGTCTCTGTGTGTCTCTGTGTCTCTGTGTGTCTCTGTGTCTCTGTGTGCTCTCTGTGTCTCTGTGTTCTCTGTGTCTCTGTGTGTCTCTTGTGTCTCTGTGTCTCTGTGCTCTCTGTGTCTCTGTGTCTTGTGTCTCTGTGTGTCTCTGTGTGTCTCTGTGTCTCTGTGTCTCTGTGTGTCTCTTTGTTTGTGTCTCTGTCTCTGTGTCTCTTGTGTGTCTCTGTGTCCTGTGTCTCTGTGTCTCTGTGTGTCTCTTGTGTCTCTGTGTCTCTCTGTGTCTCTGTGTCTCTGTGTCTCTGTGTGTCTCTGTGTGTCTCTGTGTGTCTCTGTTGTCTCTTGTGTCTCTGTGTCTCTGTGTGTTCTCTGTGTGTCTCTGTGTGTTCTCTGTGGTGTCTCTGTGTCTCTGTTCTCTGTGTGTCTCTGTCTGTGTCTCTCGTGTGTCTCTGTGTCTCTGTGTCTCTGTGTGTCTCTGTGTGTCTCTGTGTCTCTGTGTCTCTCTGTGTCTCTGTGTCTCTGTGTGTCTCTGTGTCTCTGTGTGTCTCTGTGTGTCTCTGTGTGCCCTTTTCTTGTGTCTCTGTGTGTCTCTGTGTCTCTTGTGTCTCTGTGTGTCTCTGTGTCTCTGTGTGTCTCTGTGTGTCTCTGTGTTCTCTGTGTCTCTGTGTGTCTCTGTGTTGGTCTCTGTGTGTCTCTGTGGTCTCTGTGTCGGTCTCTGTGTGTCTCTGTTCGGTGTGTCTCTGTGTCTCTGTGTCTCTGTGTGTCTCTGTGTCTCTGTGTGTCTCTGTGTGTCTCTTGTGTCTCTGTGTGTCTCTGTGTCTCTGTGTGTCTCTGTGTGTCTCTGTGTCTCTGTGTGTCTCTGTGTGTCTCTGTGTCTCTGTGTGTCTCTGTGTTCTCTGTGTGTCCTCTGTGTGCTCTCTTGTGTGTCTCTGTGTGTCTCTGTGTGTCTCTGTGTCTCTGTGTGTCTCTGTGTCTCGTCTCTGTGTGTCTCTTGTGTCTCTGTGTGTCTCTGTGTGTCTCTGTGTTCTCTTGTGTCTCTGTGTGTCTCTGTGTTCTCTGTGTCTCTGTGTGCTCTCGTGTGTCTCTGTCCTCTGTGTGTCTCTGTGTGTCTCTGTGTTCTCTGTGTCTCTGTGTCTCTGTGTCTCTGTGTGTCTCTGGTGTCCTGTTCTCTGTGTGTCTCTGCTGTGTCTCTTGTGTCTCTGTGTCTCTCTGTGTTTGGTCTCTGTGTGTCTCTGTTCGTGTCTCTGTGTGTGTCTCTGTTGTCTCTGTTGTGTGTCTCTTGTGTCTCTGTTTTTCTCGTGTGTCTCTGTCTCTGTGTGTCTCTGTGTTCTCTGTGTTCTCTTGTGTGTCTCTTGTGTCTCTGTGTGTCTCTGTGTCTCTCTGTGTTCTCTGTGTCTCTGTGTCTCTGTGTGTCTCTTGTCTCTGTGTGTCTCTGTGTGTCTCTGTGTCTCTGTGTGTCTCTGTGTGTCTCTGTGTCTCTGTGTGCTCTGTGTGTCTCTGTGCTCTCTGTGTGTCTCTGTGTGTCTCTTGTGTGTCTCGTGTGTCTCTGTGTCTCTCTGTGTGTCTCTGTGTCTCTGTGTTCTCTGTGTCTCTGTGTTCTGTGTGTCTCTGTGTGTCTCTGTGTCTCTGTGTGTCTCTGTGTGTCTCTGTGTCTCTGTGTGTCTCTGTGTGTCTCTGTGTCTCGTGTGTCTCTGTGTGTCTCTGTGTGTTGAGGGAGGCGCAGCCCCCTGATCTCACTCAGCACCAGAACCGGACCGCCGCTGCAGGTCAGTTTCAGTTTTCTACATTGTTCGGGTTTTCTGGATCCTTCAGGTTCTCCTGCTGAAGGTTCTGCTGATCCGGTCGAGAACCCGCTGGTTTCTGGACCGGATCAGTCCAGGGTTCTGGATCTGGATCACTGTGTTTTTACTTCTGCCGGTCAGAATCTGCTTCAGCCTGGAGTCACGGCGGAACCGGTCCAAAACCAGAACCGGTCCAAAACCAGAACCGGTCCAAAACCGGAACCGGTCCAAAACCGAGAAACCGGTCCAAAACCAGAACCGGTCCGAACCGTTCGGTGTTCCTAACAGCCTCGAAACGGTTTCATTCTCCGCGGCTCTGCTGAGATGAGTCTGAACGAACCGAACCGAACCGGACCGGACCGGATTCATCAGAAGAAGTGACACAGTGATGGGAACATAAAGGTCCATATTCTGACTATATTCATTTAGTGATAAATGTTTCAAACTGAGCTGAACGTTGAGGCTGAATCTCTAGTTGAAGTTGATCTGCTTCACTTTCATGTTTGACTCTGAGACGTTGCGGATCAATTTAAGGTTTTAGCCGCTTGGATCCGCGACCGACCCGCAAAAAGAGCCGCTGAGTCCGAGCAGCAGCCAGACTGGAAACGAGTCTGAGGCAATGCGGAGCAAATGTTTGTTTTAGAAAAGATGTGCAAAAACAGGAAAAAATATATTTTTTGATATATATATCAGTGAGGTGCAGTCAGGGGAAAAATAATATATAATAAAATCATTAATAAAGATATTTTCACCCTGTGGTTTGTACTATAAAGCACCTATTTTTCATTTAATTTAAATCTGATGTTTTTTTCTTCTAAATCGCTGAATTTTCCCATTTAAACCCTCAGAAGTGAAGCAGGTGAGGCAGCAGCGAGCTGAGCCTCACCTGGGATTGCGCAACCTCTCGCTAACTGCACCGGCTGCCATTCTGAGAGCAGCTCCTCCAAGAAATGGTTAAAAACATTTCATGTATGAACTGATTTTCCATGATTTAGCTTATGTATTTAATGTACCGTGTTTTTATTGTCCCCAACTGTGTGTGTGGTGATCAGAAACGGCAGGCAGTTCTCTGGCCTCACCGCTGGAGGCGCTCATGATCCCAGACATTGTGACTCCACAACTGCAGAATAAGAGACAGTAACAGTATCTAGATATACAGAAGCTGCGCTGATGCAGAGAAACAGAAAGACGTGGTTTGAGTTGTACTTTAATGTTTCTCCCTTTGCTGTTCAGCTCAGCACGAAATTAATAATATCTACATGTCCAAGTTTGAGATAACGGGCGGCTAAGCATCATGTTAAAGAATAATAGACTTTCTGCCGTCCAGGTTGTGCGCATGCGCGAAATTTCCTTATGTAAACAATAACATGCAGGGTTTTAGATTTGTAAATCCGATTATAATTAAGTTGGTGCCTCACGTCACTGAAATATATATAAATATATAGATAGATAGATATAGATATAGGTTCATATATAACGGTGTGATTTGTTTCTGACAGGATGGACGTGAAATCTCTCCACTGTGTGTCTGGCAGCACTGAGGGCGGAGCTTCCAAGCCTCCCAACCAATCAGAATGCGTCTCAGAGCAGCCAGTGGCCAATGGGAGGCTTCCGCATCACTGCACAGGTGAGAGAAAACTGACCTGACCAGCATGAGGTCAGAGCCGATCAGAACTCTGAAAACAGAACCGGGTCAGAACGGAGTCCAGGTTGATTCTCATTTCCCTTCAGAACGCCGTCTGGGATTTTTCCCATTGACTGAAATTCCTCTGGTTGAAGTTTGGATGACAGGAAGTCAGTCGGAGCACCAGGGAGGTTTAAAGGGCCGGAGTCTTATAACAACCGAAGATTTTATGAGTCTGGAAACACATTTTGTTTCTGGCAAAGATGGAAAAGGTTTTTACACAACACTAAGTCTCAGCTTCATACGGTGCTACGTAATATATTTAGATAATAAGAAAACAAACACAGTTTTGTTTCTGTTTTGGTGAAATCAAACCAAACTTTTCTTCTTTTGTCTTAGTTAGAATGATCAAAGTTAGTTCTACTTGCTAAATGCCAGAGAACTTGGCGGGAACATCGAGAACGAAGCGCAGCGTAGAACTGGCGCCATCGTTAGTCCATCTTTCAGCGTCAGCAGCTCCTTCCTGGTCTCTGACTTCCTGTTGGAGCAGCAGAAGGTTTTAGTGGCACTTCCTGTTTCCGCTCAGGTCAGACTCCGCCCCCTGCCTCTGATAGGCTGCAGGAAGCCGACAGCAGCGATGAATCGTTGACCGTCTCCACTGAGGACGTGTCTCGCCTTCTCCCCGTCCCCCACAGACAGAGAGGTGAGAAGCCCCGCCCCCTCCCTGAGGCTGAAGGTCGCCTGTGAGGTCATGTGAGGTCATCTGTTCTGTCCCAGGTGTGGTCAGCTCATCGCAGCCTCCCATTGGCTGCTCGCCACCTCCCACCTGCAGCCCAGGCACCAATGAGAAGCGGCCGTCATCGACCAGGAGCCACGCCTCCCTGAAGACGGACGCCGCCCACATCAAGGAAGTGGCTGGAAATGGTGAGCCAATCAGATCGAAGCGTCTGAGCTGAGGTCTGGTTCTGGTCCAAACAGGTGACATCATGAACACCGACCAATCAGAGGCAGAAGTTGAGCAGAAAGTTGAGTGGAAGGATGAAAGCTCAGTGAGATCCTGAATGTCGGTGATCTCCAACCCGGTTCTGGAGGTCCGGACCTCTGCTCTACTGGGTCCGAGTCGGGCCTGAGATGTTTCAGAACCAGAAACCAGGGAGCTGAGTCCCAGACACTCTGAGCAGGAACCAGTAGAACCAGCAGAACCAGTGAGGAGGATCCCAGTTCTGGTCTCTGAGCGTCGGCCCAGATTCCTGAAAACACAGAAAGTTCTGTTGGTACCGCAGAGGAACCTCACAGTTTGGGCTGGAGGTTCTGGCTGGTTCTGACTGATGCTGCAGAACTTGATGATTAACACCATGAATCCCAATTTTGAGCCAGAACGTCTCAGAACTTTTCCAAACGTTTGGGAACGTCTCGGAACATTCTGGAACGTTTCTGAACGTCTCGGGACGTTTTAGAATGTTTTAGAACGTTTGATTGGAAAGCGGTGACTTTCAGAACGTATCGGAACGTTCTGGAACATTTCCAAACGCTTCAGATTGTCTCAGAATGTTTCGGAATGTTTTAGAACGTTTCAGAACGTATCGGAACGTTCTGGAACATTTCCAAACGCTTCAGATTGTCTCAGAATGTTTCGGAATGTTTTAGAACGTTTCAGAACGTATCGGAACGTTCTGGAACATTTCCAAACGCTTCAGATTGTCTCAGAAGTTTCAGGGTAGACTCGAGTTTGCATTCAAACCAGTTGTCTCAGAACCGAGTTAGAACCAAGTATCGGAACGTTCTGGAACATTTCCAAACGCTTCAGATTGTCTCAGAACGTTTCGGAATGTTTTAGAACGTTTCAGAACGTATCGGAACGTTCTGGAACATTTCCAAACGCTTCAGATTGTCTCAGAACGTTTCGGAATGTTTTAGAACGTTTCAAACGTTCGGAACGTTCTGAACATTTCCAAACGCTTCAGATTGTTCAGAACTTTCGGAATCAGAACGTTTCAGCAACCATTTCGGAACGTTTCCACTCAGAACAGTGCGAACAGGTTTCATTGCAACTCCTCGAACAACCAAACACGGTCAGAACTGCAGAAGCTTAACCAGCGTCCCCGCCAGCCAGAACAGGCAGACGGCTCAGACCAATCGCTCCGGGCCAACCCACAGAACCAGAACCAGAACCAGAACCAGGGCCACGAACCAGAAACCAGGCGCCAGAACCAGGGCCAGAACCAGAACCAGGGCCAGAACCAGAACCAGAACCAGAACCAGGGCCAGAACCAGGGCCAGAACCAGGGCCAGAACCAGAACCAGAACCAGGGCCAGAACCAGAACCAGGGCCAGAACCAGAACCAAAAACCAGAACCAGGGCCAGAACCAGGGCCAGAACCAGGCCAGAACCAGAACCAGGGCCAGAACCAGGGCCAGAACCAGGGCCAGAACCAGAACCAGAACCAGGGCCAGAACCAGGGCCAGAACCAGAACCAGAACCAGGGCCAGAACAGGCCAGAACCAGAACCAGAACCAGGGCCAGAACCAGAACCAGGCCAGAACCAGAACCAGAACCAGAACCAGAACCAGGGCCAGAACCAGGGCCAGAACCAGGGCCAGAACCAGGGCAACAGAACCAGGGAGACCAGAGAACCAGGGCCAGACCAGAACCAGAACCACGCAGAACCAGAACGACAGAACCAGAAACCAGGCCAGAACAGCCAGAACAGGCCAGAACGACCAGAACCAGAACCAGGGCCAGAACCAGGGCCAGAACCAGACCAGAACCAGAACCAGAACCAGAAGCCAGAACCAGAACAGGGCCAGAACCAGGGCCAGAACCAGACCAGAAACCAGAACCAGAACCAGCCAGAACCAGGGCCAGAACCAGGGCCAGACAGAACCAGAACCGACCAGAACCAGGGCCAGAACCAGGGCCAGAACCAGGACCAGAACCAGAACCAGAACCAGAAGGGCCAGAACCAGGGCCAGACCAGGGCCAGAGAACCAGACGACCAGAACCAGCCAGAACCAGGGCCAAACAGGAAACCAGGGCCAGAACCAGAACCAGAACCAGAACCAGAACCAGGGCCAGAACCAGGGCCAGAACCAGGGCCAGAACCAGAACCAGAACCAGAACCAGAACCAGAACCAGGGCCAGAACCAGGGCCAGAACCAGGGCAAACCAGAACCAGAACCAGAACCAGAACCAGAACCAGGGCCAGAACCAGGGCCAGAACCAGCCAGAACCAGAACCAGAACCAGAAACCAGAACCAGGCCAGAACCAGAAGCCAGAACCAGAACCAGGGCCAGAACCAGGGCAGAACCAGACCAGAACCAGAGCCAGAACCAGGGCCAGAACCAGGGCCAGAACCAGAACCAGGGCCAGAACCAGAACCAGAACCAGGGCCAGAACCAGGGCCAGAACCAGGGCCAGAACCAGAACCAGAACCAGAAACCAGAGCCAGAACCAGGGCCAGAACCAGAACCAGAACCAGAAGCCAGAACCAGGGCCAGAACCAGGGCCAGAACCAGGCAACCAGAACCAGAACCAGAACCAGGGCCAGAACCAGGGCCAGAACCAGGGCCAGAACCAGAACCAGAACCAGAACCAGAACCAGGGCCAGGACCAGGGCCAGAACCAGGGCCAGAACCAGAACCAGAACCAGAACCAGAACCAGAACCAGGGCCAGAACCAGGGCCAGAACCAGGGCCAGAACCAGAACCAGAACCAGAACCAGAACAGGCCAGAACAGGGCCAGAACCAGGGCCAGAACCAGAACCAGAACCAGAACCAGAACCAGAACCAGAGGCCAGAACCAGGGCCAGAACCAGGGCCAGAACCAGAACCAGAACCAGAACCAGAACCAGAACCAGGGCCAGAACCAGGGCCAGAACCAGGGCCAGAACCAGGGCCAGAACCAGAACCAGAACCAGGGCCAGAACCAGGGCCAGAACCAGGGCCAGAACCAGAACCAGAACCAGGGCCAGAACCAGGGCCAGAACCAGAACCAGAACCAGGGCCAGAACCAGAACCAGGGCCAGAACCAGAACCAGAACCAGAACCAGAACCAGAACCAGGGCCAGAACCAGGGCCAGAACCAGAACCAGAACCAGAACCAGAACCAGGGCCAGAACCAGGGCCAGAACCAGAACCAGAACCAGGGCCAAAACCAGGGCCAGAACCAGAACCAGAACCAGAACCAGGGCCAGAACCAGAACCAGAACCAGGGCCAGAACCAGAACCAGAACCAGAACCAGAACCAGAACCAGAACCAGGGCCAGAACCAGAACCAGGGCCAGAACCAGAACCAGAACCAGAACCAGGGCCAGAACCAGAACCAGAACCAGAACCAGGGCCAGAACCAGGGCCAGAACCAGAACCAGAACCAGGGCCAGAACCAGAACCAGAACCAGAACCAGGGCCAAAACCAGGGCCAGAACCAGAACCAGAACCAGAACCAGGGCCAGAACCAGAACCAGAACCAGGGCCAGAACCAGAACCAGAACCAGAACCAGAACCAGAACCAGAACCAGAACCAGGGCCAGAACCAGAACCAGAACCAGAACCAGAACCAGAACCAGAACCAGGGCCAGAACCAGAACCAGAACCAGAACCAGAACCAGGGCCAGAACCAGGGCCAGAACCAGGGCCAGAACCAGAACCAGAACCAGAACCAGGGCCAGACAGCAAAGCTGCAAGTCAGCTCTGAATTTATTCACCCAGACCAGGGGTGTCCAAAGTGCGGCCTGGGGGCCATTTGTGGGCCCTTGAACTTATTTTCTTTGGCCCCAGAGTCAAGAAGGTTAAAGTCTGATCATGAAAACAGAAAACAGCTGATGACCCAAAAATGTGGAAATTGTCAGTTTTTATGTTTTGAATAATAAACAGATTTAATTTAAAAAAGAAAAAACGTCACAAAACGTTCATTTCTGCATATATTTTATGAAATCGTCCTGATAGTTTACATTTACCAGCAGGGCAAAACGTTTGTACACCCCTGATGTCTGTTTCGTTTTTCGGGACCTGTCTGGGACACAAGACGTTCTGTTGGACACAGTAGGACATGTCCCCTGGTTGACCAGTGGGACAAACTGCACATGAGACCAAATGTGAAATATTTTTCCCTCCATGATGAAGTAAAAGCCTGGTGTCTGATTGTCCCTGATTGTCCCTGGTGTCTGATTGTCCCTGGTGTCTGATTGTCCCCTTGTCCCTGCAGACTGCTGTGTCCACTGCCTGCTGTCCTGCCTGTTCTGTGAGCTGCTGTCCATGTGCTCGGCGCTGGGCGACTGTCTGGCCTGCGGCGGCGCGGCGTCCTGCTGCTGCGTGGAGGCGGCGGGGGACGCGGGGGACGCGGGGGACGCGGGGGACGCGGGGGACGCGGGTCAGGCGCTGCGGGACTGCGGGATGCTGGAGACCTGCTGCGCCTCGGCCGACTGCCTGGAGGTTTGCTTGGACTGCTGCGCCATCGTCTTCCCTTCATAGGGCGGCCAATCAGGGGAAGCCTGGATGGTGATGTCACAGACAGGAACCCTTGGATTTCATTGGTTGGTCTGAACGATCCGCATCCCGTTTGGTCAGCACAAAGGTTCTCCGACCTGAACATGACAGAAGAGGAAACGACTGTAGAGACAGATATTTATGAGAAATATGAAATTAAACAAACGACAGTTTTAAAAGCTTGTTTTTTATCATCCATTTTCTAACACCCTAATGGGGTCCGGAGGGGCCGCTGGTGCCGTTTCACCTGGACAGGTCCAGTCTGTCTGCGTTTATCACTCTGGGGTCAAAGGTCAAAGCCCTATATCTCATAAATCAACTTTACGTTAATTTTGTAGTATTTGCATGTGATCATGTCCACCTTCATGTTAGCATCTGTTTATCAAGTTAGCATGTTGTCAAATTAGCATGTAGTTATGTTAGCATGCTGTCATGTTATGTTGTCACAATAGCATGTCACTATGTTAGCATGTGGTCATGTTAGCATGTCATCATGTTAGCATGTCATTATCCACCGCCATATAAACATCAGAATCAGAAACATCCAATCAGATGTTGGTTGAGAAGACAGAAGGCAAACAAAAGTAATAAAAAGCAAATTCTGTCATGATGAGAATTTATCTGAGGTTTTCCTCTGGTAGGAACATCTGGACCAATCAGAGCTCTGGTGGATGATGGAGCTCATTATATGTGAGAAAGAGTCTGAGATTTTAATCTGAATTCTTGAAGGATTTATGGTTGGCCATACTTGATACCATCCGATAAATCATCAGCATAATACAAATTTATTCCATCCGTCTTAGTGGAAAAGACTTTTTAACAAAGGTTAAAAGGCAAAAAAGTATATTTTCGATTTTTTATTGCTGATGTTCAGATGTTGATGTTCTCCAGGATTCTACTTTTGTCACAGATTTACGGCGAACGATCAGTTGCTGAACATTCAGTGTTATTCAGACGCTTCGTAGCCATAAACCTTCTGCAGCTGGTATGAACTTCATGGTGAGGTCTGTGAACTTCATGGTGAGGTGAGGTCTGTGAACTTCATGGTGAGGTCTCTGAACTTCATGGTGAGGTCTCTGAACTTCATGGTGAGGTCTCTGAACTTCATGGTGAGGTCTGTGAACTTCATGGTGAGGTCTCTGAACTTCATGGTGAGGTCTGTGAACTTCATGGTGAGGTCTCTAAACTTCATGGTGAGTCTCTGAACTTCATGGTGAGGTCTCTGAACTTCATGGTGAGGTCTCTGAACTTCATGGTGAGGTCTCTGAACTTCTGGTGAGGTCTCTGAACTTCATGTGAGGTGAGGTCTCTGAACTTCATGGTGAGGTGAGTCTCGATTCATGGTGGGTCTCTGAACTTCATGGTGAGGTCTCTGAACTATGTGAGGTTGACCTGTGAGGTCTTGAACTTCATGGTGAGGTCTCTGAACTTCATGGTGAGGTCTCTGAACTTCATGGTGAGGTCTCTGAACTTCATGGTGAGGTCTCTGAACTTCATGGTGAGGTCTTGAACTTCATGGTGAGGTCTTGAACTTCATGGTGAGGTCTGTGAACTTCATGGTGAGGTCTCTAAACTTCATGGTGAGGTCTGTGAACTTCATGGTGAGGTCTGTGAACTTCATGGTGAGGTCTGTGAACTTCATGGTGAGGTCTCTGAACTTCTGGTGAGGTCTGTGAACTTCATGGTGAGGTCTCTAAACTTCATTGGTGAGGTCTCTGAACTTCATGGTGAGGTCTCTGAACTTCATGGTGAGGTCTGTGAACTTCATGGTGAAGGTCTCTGAAAATTCATGGTGAGGTCTCTGAACTTCATGGTGAGGTGAGGTCTCTGAACTTCATGGTGAGGTCTCTGAACTTCATGGTGAGGTCTCTGAACTTCATGGTGAGGTCTGTGAACTTCATGGTGAGGTCTCTGAACTTCATGGTGAGGTCTCTGAACTTCATGGTGAGGTCTCTGAACTTCATGGTGAGGTCTCTGAACTTCATGGTGAGGTCTGTGAACTTCATGGTGAGGTCTCTAAAATTCATGGTGAGGTCTCTGAACTTCATGGTGAGGTCTCTGAACTTCATGGTGAGGTCTGTGAACTTCATGGTGAGGTCTTCTGTGAACTTCATGGTGAGGTCTCTGACTCAGGTGAGGTCTCTGAACTTCATGTAGGTTTGCTTCATGGTGAGGTCTCTGAACTTCATGGTGAGGTCTGTGAACTTCATGGTGAGGTTCTGTGAACTTCATGGTGAGGTCTCTGAACTTCATGGTGAGGTCTCTGAACTTCATGGTGAGGTCTCTGAACTTCATGGTGAGGTCTCTGAACTTCATGGTGAGGTTCTTGAACTTCATGGTGAGGTCTGTGAACTTCATGGTGAGGTTCTTGACTTCATGGTGAGGTCTGTGAACTTCATGGTGAGGTCTCTGAACTCATGGTGAGGTCTGTGAACTTCATGGTGAGGTGAGGTCTCTGAACTTCATGGTGAGGTCTTGAACTTCATGGTGAGGTCTTGAACTTCTGGTGAGGTCTCTGAACTTCATGGTGAGGTCTGTGAACTTCATGGTGAGGTGAGGTCTCTGAACTTCATGGTGAGGTCTCTGAACTTCATGGTGAGGTCTGTGAACTTCATGGTGAGGTCTCTAAACCATGGTATTTGGTGAGGTCTGTGAACTTCATGTGAGTGAGGTCTCTAAACTTCATGGTGAGGTCTGAACTCAGTGGTTAACTTCATGGTGAGGTCTGTGAACTTCATGGTGAGGTCTCTAAACTTCATGGTTGAGGTCCTGTAACTTCATGGTGAGTGAGTCTCTAAACTTCATGGTGAGGTCTTGAACTTCATGGTGAGGTCTCTGAACTTCATGGTGAGGTCTCTGAACTTCATGGTGAGGTCTCTGAACTTCATGGTGAGGTCTCTAAACTTCATGGTGAGGTCTCTGAACTTCATGGTGAGGTCTCTAAACTTCATGGTGAGGTCTCTGAACTTCATGGTGAGGTCTCTAAACTTCATGGTGAGGTCTGTGAACTTCATGGTGAGGTCTCTAAACTTCATGGTGAGGTCTGTGAACTTCATGGTGAGGTCTCTGAACTTCATGGTGAGGTCTCTGCGTCAGAGACTGACAGCTCAGGAGGTGCGGGGCGGGTGGGACAGGATGTGCACCCGGTACGAACAGGAAGTCTGTGTTTGTTGGAACAAAGGCCAGGACATTCAAACAGGAAAAGGGAAACCACTGAGAAGACAGCGGTTCCTGACCTCTGACATCAGCGCGGCATCAAAGACAAACCTCCTGTTTTTCCCTCTGTGTTTGATAGGAGAGAAAAAATCCCTTTCAGTCCACAGATTAGACTTGGATCAGATTAACTAAAACACGTCCACCATAAGGTCCTCACACAGCAGTTAGTCCTCATGAGTTGGTCGCAGACAGAGACAGAGGCCCCACAATGCAGGTAAACCAGAACCCGCTGCTCTCCTCACCAGTTTCTGTCAGTTTCAGGGAACAAGAGTTAAAACGCCCCCTGAGCACTTAATGTTAATCACGCACATATTTTCTGGCTTTGCCCTAGAATAACACAGTTCTGGAACGAAATACACAATAAGATTGTAACAATATTGGGTTACTCAATACCTAAGTGTGGTCTGGCCTTATATCTTGGTCATTTAGATAATGTTGTACTTAATAATGACTGTTACTGGTAAAAAATTCTGTTGGTGGCAGCCATTAAGGTCATAACCAGAAAGTGGTGCAAACCTGAACCTCCTACCTCAAAGGAGTGACAGAGACTGAACTCATTATTTGAGATGGAGCTTCTGACTGAGGACACAGGAACAGCAATGCATGGACAAATGGGAAAAATGGACAAACTTCACATCGAGACAGGACTAATTTTGGAAATGAATGGTCCCCTAGTGTTTTTGTTTTGTGTTACTAAAATAAGAGTCTCCCTCTGTTGTGTGATTTTTGTTTCTATTGTTCTGTATTTTTTGTCTCTTATAATTTCTATGTATTGTTTGATCTTTCTTCTTGATTGTACTAATAAAATCAACAAAAACAAAAATAAAGTTATAAAAAGAGTTACAGCGCCCCCTGCTGGACAACAACAGAACACAATGAACGTAATTTAGTTGCCTAGGAAACGGGAACAAAATATATTTAGTTTTTATTTTTAACTTTACAGTTGTATGTTGTTGACATACTAACCTATGACCTGATCAGTGAACTCCCGCTGAAATGTATTTTGTATTCAGCAGACATTTTATTAATTTGTAATTTTTCTAATAAAGTTATAAAAATACTCAGATCTCTCTGCTTCCTGTACTTTTCAGATCTGATTTACTTTTTATTTGAAGTAGGAACCATTTAAATCCCATCTTCTTTCTCAGTAGCATCTGTTTTGATGAATGACGACAATAAATATTTATGAAGCCTAATTTGAACTGACGTCACTCTGGTGTAATACTTACAGAATCCCGCAGATGGCAGCATCTCCGTTGTAGCCACAGTTTCTGTCTTTGGGATTCAATTTATGCCACATTATTTGTGGAGATTTAATTTTCTAAGGTTGTTAAATGATCAAATAACATGTTTTTTTCTATTGACTCCATATTCTCTCTGAACTTGTTTGTTTCCTGAATTTTCTTCTTTCAGGTGTTTGAACTCGGTACATTTGAGCAATTTGCTCCAAAGATGGAAAACAATAAGTGTGAGAGCAGAAAGTAAGTCTGATTGGTTCACATCTGTCTGCTTTGAGATGTTTTCCTCATCATGCTGAGATAAATATAAATAATGTATATATGTGACTCTGATATTGTTTTGAGAAAAAGCCCATCTGTTGAACATGGAGACAAAAGGACTCACATTTCTGTTTGAATATTTATTCTATAAGAAAGATAACAGAGTGTGAAATTTAAAAAACACAATCTCAGCTAAGATCGTAAACATCATGAACATAAAACAGCATGAAGGACCAGAGAAACAGATTTCCCTTTGTGACCATGTGACCCCGATGACAACCGGCTATGATGCTAACACACATGCTAACAGCAGAGATGATTGCAGTTAGCTTCATTTTCAGTGGCTGGGATTAGCAACAACAGCAGATAATGTCCCAAACGTCCATCCGTTTCCCTTGGCTGAGTGTGTAACACTAGTTAGCACCTGGGCTAACAGCTAAAGGCATGAGTTTGGAAATATCAAAATCATTTAATTCTTGATTAAAATGTAAAAGAATCATCGCGCCCCAGCTCCTCATGTTCATTGTGTTAGCTAGTCGTCATGTTAGTGCAGATACAGGTCAGAACCAGAAACACTTGGACCTCCAGAGGCAAAAAACAGTCCAAAATTAATCCATAATAGATGGTTTGTACTTGTAAAGCGCTTTATCAAGTCCAGAGGACCCAGACCGCAGGAGACTGACCTATGAACCAGGAAGAGCTCCTGACCAACGGGTTGGGTAACTTTCCCTCAGTGCAGGACTTCAACAAAATGCCAGTTTTCTTAAAAGATGCTAGCAACACAGTGAGTCAACTCTGCCGGTCCGGAACCACGGGGTCCAGGTACCGGACCCTCATTTCCCTTCTGCAGGTCCTGAACTTTGTCTCCAGCAGGACATTGAGACATGGACACAAACAGGAAGTAAACAATCTGGACCAGAAAAATTTCTCTTCTTATTAATCATAAAAGCTCCATAAAATCTTTCCAGCACACTGATTATAGATTTCTGTGAATTTACAGCTTTGTGTACAAGCAGGTGAGCAGCACCTGTCGAACCCACCCACCTGCTCAAATCGGCCAATCAGATGACAGCTTGTCATTTAGCCCCCAGTCAGCTCTGGTGCTGATCCGTTTTCAGGTGAACGTAAAGGTTACCATGGCAACACAGTGAGGAAGATGTCACCATGGTTACACAACGATGACTCACAGGGTTAGCATGAAGTGGTTTCCACGGTTACGTTGTCTGTTGTAATCTGAACATGTTGGACATCACAGACTATAAGTCGATTTCTTTGTTAAATCTCTGATCCGGCCCCCTCAGCCAATCAGAGGCCGGCCCGTGGTGACATCATCAAAGGTCCTCCTCCATGTTGAAACTGCTCCGCCGGCTGCTGGTCTTCGAGGCGCCGCAGGACAGCAGCGGGTCGCACATCACAGCCCCGCCCCCGTCCTCCATCAGAAGCCCCGCCCCCAGGCCGCTCAGCCCCGCCCCCAGGCCGCTCAGCCCCGCCCCCAACTCCGCCCCCAGGTCCGTGGAGAAGACAGCGGACGCCTGGTGGGACTCGTCCAGGTCCATGAAGCTCAGCGACGGGTTGGACAGCAGCGTCTGGGGGGCAGCAGCGTCTGGGGGTCCACAGAGACGGAGGGAGACGAGACGCCATGAAGACGAGCCTGGAGCTCCAACTCCTGGACCGAGACACAAATCACTTCAGCACCACAGGACAGGCCCCGCCCATCGCCTGGTCACGCCCAGGCTCCGCCCCCTCACCCACAGACCCCGCCCCTTGACGCCCAGGCTCCGCCCCCTCACCCACAGACCCCGCCCCTTGACGCCCAGGCTCCGCCCCCTCACACCCAGGCCCCGCCCCTCACCCCAGGCTCCGCCCCTCATCCACAGGCCCCGCCCATCGCCTGGTCACGCCCAGGCTCCGCCCCCTCACACCCAGACCCCGCCCCTTGACGCCCAGACCCCGCCCCTTGACGCCCAGACCCCGCCCCTCACCCCAGGCTCCGCCCCTTGACGCCCAGACCCCGCCCCTTGACGCCCAGACCCCGCCCCTCACCCCAGGCCCCGCCCCTTGACGCCCAGACCCCGCCCCTCACCCCAGGCTCCGCCCCTTGACGCACAGACCCCGCCCCTCGCCCCGCCCCTCACCCCAGGCCCCGCCCCTTGACGCCCAGACCCCGCCCCTCACCCCAGGCTCCGCCCCTTGACGCACAGACCCCGCCCCTCGCCCCGCCCCTCACCCCAGGCCCCGCCCCTTGACGCCCAGGCCCCGCCCCTCGACCCCCAGGCCCCGCCCCTCGCCCCAGGCCCCTTGACGCCCAGGCCCCGCCCCTCGCCCCAGGCTCCGCCCCTCACCCACAGACCCCGCCCCTTGACGCCCAGGCCCCGCCCCTCGCCCCAGACCCTTGACCCCCAGGCCCCGCCCCTCGCCCCAGGCCCCTTGACGCCCAGGCCCCGCCCCTCGCCCCAGGCTCCGCCCCTCACCCACAGACCCCGCCCCTTGACGCCCAGGCCCCGCCCCTCGCCCCAGACCCTTGACCCCCAGGCCCCGCCCCTCGCCCCAGGCCCCGCCCCTTGACGCCCAGGCCCCGCCCCTCGCCCCATGCTCCGCCCCTCGCCCCAGGCCCCGCCCCTTGACGCCCAGGCCCCGCCCCTCGCCCCAGACCCTTGACCCCCAGGCCCCGCCCCTCGCCCCATGCTCCGCCCCTCGCCCCAGGCTCCGCCCCTCACCTGTATGCGCAGCAGCAGCGAGCGGTTGGTGCTCTCCAGCCTGCGCTGCCTCTCCTCCATCTCTCTGGCTCTCTGCTGCTCCTTCTGCAGTTTGCGGATATAATCCACTGACGCCTTCAGGATGGTGCCTTTGTTCCACCTGGTTTCCCTGAACAGCCAATCACAGAGCGTGCCTCGTTAAGGCCGTCAGCAGTGCCGGGAGCCGTTAGCCTAGCGTGGTTAGCCTGAATACTGACGGGTCAGAGGACTTGGGGATCAGGGCGCCGAGCTCCTTGATGCGGTCGTTGATGTTGAAGCGCCGCCTCCTCTCGACTGAAACACACATGAACCCAGTCCAGACTCTATCCTCCAATGAGGAATCAGAGTCTGAATCCACTGAGCTGTGATTGGCCGACAGCGGCAGGTCGACTCACTCAGGTTGTGGTTGTCCTTCTTCTGCCGCTCCTTCATCAGAGCTTTGGTCTCCACATCTGCAGCGACAAGAAGAAGGAGAGGAGGATCAGTCACAGGTCAGAGTTCGGACCGGACCGGGTCGGGCCGGACAGCCGCCGCGTTTACCCGTTAGCTCCCGCTTGACGGCATGCAGGTCGGCCGGGCAGCTGTTGCTAACGGCGATGGTGGGCGTGGACATCCCTCCATAGACGTCCAGCAGGTTCTCCGCTGCTGGCAGCTGCAACGGGCCAATCAGAGGATGAAGAGAAACACCTGGATGACCGGCTGGTTCCGGCTCGGCTCAGAGCTTCGACCCAGTTCAACTCGCTCATTTTGACACAATGGAACCTTTGCAGCTGCTCGTTTCTGGTCCGGCTGTAAATGTGACGCACAGCTACATCTGCTCACAGCAGCGATGAAACGACCTTTCTGCCTCTAAACGATCTGATTGGACGCTGGAAGAAGCTGCTGCTAGTTGTGCTAAAAGCAGTTAGCCTACAAATGAAGCAATGCTAGCCTAAACTAGCATCTCAATGCTAACATGCAGCAGCTAATGCTAAGGTTAGCACCTAAAGCGTCTCCATGAATGACCAGATGAAGGGATTGGAAAACACTTTGCTCCAATCTGGAGATTAAACATTATTAATCTCTCTGCTGCTCAGATGGTCAATAATGTAGCCGCACAAACGCCTAGGGAATCGAAAATATTGATCTGAAGTAGTTTGATCCAAAAGAAGCTTCTGGTTCCACAGCTAAAGGTCCAGATTGGAGCGAATCGGATCTAATCCCAGTTCTGCCACCAGGGGGAGCTGATTCACCTACAGGATCCTCCTGGTTCCACTTAGGACCAACTATCGGTTCTGGCTCGGTCCAAATGGGTCTGGTTCTACTGGGACTCTGACCTGAACAGGTTCCAGTGGTTTTACTGGTCACCGGGTCCATTTCCTGCCAGAACCAGTTTGTTTTTAAAGGAAACCTCTGACAGACGGAGGTTCTGCTGACTGAAGCAGTTTTGAAAACGAGTAGCACAAAACGTCCAAGATCAGCAGGAAAACCCAGAGAGGCACAGATACCGAGCGAAACCAGTCCTGGAAAACCTGGAAAAGCTCCTGGAAAACCCAGAGAACCGCCTGGAGGTTCTGGAGAACCATCTGGACCTGCAGCATGTGAAGCTCTGAAAACAAGACAAACTGCAGCTTTTACCTCTGATTTAATCCTCCTCTTCTCATGATCCGGCAGCAACACCAAAATCCTCATGTTCTCTGCTGTCACACACACTAACACACACACACACACACTAACGACACACCAACACACACACTAACGACACACCAACACACACACACACACTAACGACACACCAACACACACACTAACGACACACACAGTGAGCTGCAGCTCTTCCTCTTTCTGTTCAGACAACTGTTGAAAAATGGGGAAACACGTCCTTTAAGAAGAACAGAAAACTCCCACAGTTCATTATTTCCCTGACACACACACACACACACACACACACACACACACACACACAGCGAGGCTCCGCCCATTCAGAGGCTGTGGAAAGCTGAAGTGAGACTGTTGGTCCTCCTGCAGTCAATCTGCCCCCTGCTGGCCGGCTGCAGAGTATAAGCCCCGCCCACTTCACGCTGTCATACAACAAATCACTGAGCAGGTCGGACTGATCCACAAGGTTCTGATTAAGCAGAAATCAATGGTACTATGGGAGGCCACGCCCCTTTTAGGGCCACAGGGGCGTGGCCTCCCATCACAGGGGCCGTGGCCAACCACGCCCCCTGCGGTATGTAGCCACGCCCCCTGCGGTATGTAGCCACGCCCCCTGCTGTATGTGGCCACGCCCCCTGCTGTATGTGGCCACGCCCCCTGCGGTATATGGCCACGCCCCCTGCGGTATATGGCCACGCCCCTGTGGTGTGTAGCCACGCCCCCTGCGGTATGTAGCCACGCCCCCTGCGGTATGTAGCCACGCCCCCTGCGGTATGTGGCCACGCCCCCTGCGGTATATGGCCACGCCCCCTGCGGTATATGGCCACGCCCCTGTGGTGTGTAGACACGCCCCCTGCGGTATGTAGCCACGCCCCCTGCTGTATGTGGCCACGCCCCCTGCTGTATGTGGCCACGCCCCCTGCGGTATATGGCCACGCCCCCTGCGGTATATGGCCACGCCCCTGTGTTGTGTAGACACGCCCCCTGCGGTATGTAGCCACGCCCCCTGCGTATGTAGCCACGCCCCCTGCGGTATGTGGCCACGCACCTGCGGTATATGGGCCAACGCCCCTGTTGCTTCAGGCTGCAGGTGTAATGGATCGATACCGTGTTTGGTGAGCTGCAGGCGGAGTCAATCAGAGTCAGAAGATCTCGATTTAGACTCGACTCCATGCTGATGATGTCATCGATGATGTTTCCATCCATCTACAGAAGAAGAAGAGATGAAGAAGAGAGTGGAGGATGAGAGTGATGGATGGATGTGATGGATGATGGATGATGGATGATGATGATGGATGATGGATGATGGATGGATGATGGATGGAGGGATGGATGATGGATGATGGATGATGGATGGATGATGGAATGGATGATGGATGATGGATGGATGATGGGATGGATGATGGATGATGGATGGATGATGGATGATGGATGGATGATGGATGAATGATGAATAGAGGATGAGTGCGGCAGCAGCAGCTCCGTCTCCAACAGGAAGTGGTTTTCCTGGCTTCCTGCTGTCTGACTCAGACCCTCTTTAACTGCCGACTCAGCAGCTGCAGCCAGACAGGAAGCAGTCGGAGCCGCTTCCTGTCGGAGCCGGAGCCGCTTCCTGTCTGGCCCGGTTCTGGTCGTTACCTCCTGCTTTGGGCTGCTCTCATTGGACAGCGTGGCACCAGGGTCCTGCTGGGGGGAGGGGCTTGGCTGCAGCGCTGGCTGCTGATTGGCCGTCGTGGCGTTGGACAGGTACTGGCGGACCTGCTGCCTCTGGGCCTGCTGGATGTGGTACCTGGTGGGATTCTCCAGGTGAGTCTGCACCTGTTGGAAGCACAGAGTCCTCAGCGCCGACCTCAGCAGCCGGGGGTCCCTGCCGGGCCGGACCGTACCTTCAGCACCTCCACGGGAACCTGGGCAGGTGCGCAGGGGGCGGAGCCAGCCAGGCTGATGGGGGAGGAGGAGTCGCTGCAGCGCTGCGCCTCCCTCTGCTGCTGCGCCTCCCTCTGCTGCTCCTCCAGCGCCTGCTGCCGCATCAGGCCCTGCCGCAGCAGAACCCTGCAGGACGCCAGCAGGTGACCCGTCAGCGCCTCCTGCAGGACACTCCGAGAACTACAGGTACCAGAAAACTCACCGGGACGACGTCACCGACAGGAGAGACGCCGACGCCGACGGCGACGCTGCAGACGAGCTGAGAGGAGAGACACGGTGCCATGGAAACCACTAAGCGGACCTTCCAGGAAGTAGCCGGTACCTGTAAGGTGACTCACCTGATGCTGATTGGCTGGCTCTTGATCTGGTAGAAGATGTCACTGTCTGTGGGAATCAAACTGTCGACCTCGATGTCGGCCACGATCCCAGACTCCATCCTTAAACACGCAGAAACTCAGCCAATCAGAATCAGGACTCAGTGGACCAGGTAAGCTGACCGTCAGCTTCATCATGTCCTCCGTTCTGCAGACGCAGGACACTGGAGGACACTGGAGGACACTGGAGACGAGGACAGGAACGTCTGCTGGCTGCCTGTGTCCCCCAGGTGTTCTGGTCTTTATGTCCATAGCAGCCGGTCAGCAGCTCCTCCTGCTCAAAGGACGTGTTGCTGAATATTCACAGGAAAACTGGAATTTCTGAATAATTTTGTAGAACAGAGACGGTCTGAGAGCAGAGACATGTTGGCGCAATGGGGACATTTTTGATGTTAGCAGATTCTGAAAAAAATTATGAGTTACCAACATCTGATCTGAGATGTCGGTCAGTTATTACAGTTAGAAAATAGAGACCATGCCCAAAATCTGGATGATGGACTTGGACCTGAACTTTCAGAGATACATAAAGACAGTTACAAAGTTGACCTTTCACCTGAAGAACATTTCCAGGACTAAATAACAAACGTCCCAGAAAAATTAATGTGTCTTTCTTTAGTTGCATTGACTCCTGCAGTAGCGTCTTCACAGGTCTGCTGCTGCTGGAGTTCTGACTAAAACCAGGAAGATGGAGACACCACCCAGTTCTACAGTCCTTCACTGGGAGACAGACTTTAAGCTCCTGCTTTAGTTGGACCACAACTCATTAAATATCTGCTGCAGCCTTCCACACCTCTCAGGTTATGTTTTTGGTTCTGCTCTGCATCCCCAGAACCAGAACCAAACGTGGAGAAGCAGCTTTCAGCTTCTATGCACCACAAATCTGGACCAAACCTCCAGAAAACTGTAAAACAGCTGAAGACTGAGCTCCCTTAAATAAAGGCTAAAACCACCTGATTAGAGTTTGTTAACTAATAAACTCTGGAAAACTGACGTTGATTTTGATGATGGTGTTGGATGTTTATTGCCTACAGCATTATCTGTTTGTGATGGAAAACTCTTTGAACTCCATGTTGCTGAATTGTTTAATATAAATAAACTTGATGTCCCTCCCAGGTGTTTCCCAGCTACAGTTTACCTGTTTATCTAAACCTTCGTCTGCTTTCTGTTCCCACGAAGCTGAATGTGTCTGAGCAGATCCAGGCCTGCAGAGCAGCTGTGACTCATCACATCTCCAAACATCCAGCTGTACCCAAAACAAGCTGCAGATCAGTTTCCCAGAGCTGCTCGGATCCAGGTCCGAAGCCCAGAGTGAGAGCAGAGGAAGGCTGGACGGTCCTGTCTGATGAGTCATCAGGTTCAGGGGTCAAAGGTCACATAGAACAACAACAATAACCCGCCATCATCGTCTTCATCAGACTGCAGATTCAGCATTTCACTCTGACAAATATTAACTTTACTGCTTCTCTCAAGCTCCAGACCAAACTCCATTCAAAAATCTCCGCATTTAAGCCTCAACTCCAGCTTTAGTTTTGCTCCTTTGAAATTCCCACTAGTTTCACGGATCTATGCCAATAATATTCCAACAGAAATCACGATTATTACTGAGCCGAATTCATCCGAACCGACGGCTGGACCAGCCAAGGTCTCAGTTTGCTTAAATAAGGCAGAAATTTTATCCGTAACTTCAATCACCTCAAAACTGACAGTTTTCTGGCCGGAGTCCGGTACAGATAACGGAAAACGCTTCCGGACTTACTGGACCAAGTTGAGAGTTTCAGCCGAGTCCAGGATCACGAACACGGTGTGCGGCTGAGGAGCCGAGGCCTCGTGCTGGTTCGGCTCGGTTCGGCTCCGGTTCTGCTCTCCGGTCCGGACCTGATCCGAGCCGATGCCTGACATTTCTGACAGGCAGAGGGGCGACACGTTCCTGCGGGCGCCGGGATGAGATGAGGAGCTGCGGGCGGGGAGACGGAGCCTCACAGCGGGGAGCAAAGACCCAGGATGAGGACAAATCTGGGACGAAATCTAACACCGAACCACATAGAGCTAAAACACACAGATAGACAGGCACCAGCTGGGATCTAGAAACTCTGTTTCTATTTGTTACACCTACAATATTTCCCCTAAACATTAAGATTTCTCCCTAAATTAATACAATTATTATTATTATTATTATTATTATTATTATTATTAATAAAGTCATATTCATAAAATTAGAATATGCCTTCTGATGAGGCTCGTTTGTCAGAGTATATTTTGAAAAATAACCTTAAAGCAGTTACTAAACATAGTTTTAATTAAGAATATCTGCATTTATGTTTTTATTGTTTTTATTATTGGTTTAATATTTTAAATTTCGTGTTGACATTAACTGAACAAATAAATAAACACAATTAACAGAAACAAAGGCTTCAAACAACCATCTGATAAGAAATAAATGTCAAATAAAAAAACTAAACCAAATAAAGTGATAAGTCTGTTTTCATGTCTTTTTTATTGAGTTTATTGTTTTATATGAGAAAAAGGCAAATTTAGCTGTTCTTATTTTTTCATTCAAGTTCAGACTCTAGAGGAGAGAAAAATCAGAAATATTACAAATCTGATTTACAAAATGAACATTTATCCAAGAAACACAAAGTTGACTTTTATATTTTATGGTAATAAAAAATGTTCAAAAATAAATATGTTGTTATTTTGATAAACATTAACCTGAGATTTCATTTGATTTTACAAAAATATATTCTTGCATGAAATCTGAAACTTTTTTCTAGTTGTTGTGTTTCTATGTTTCAGGGGGCGGGCTCAATGGCCGGCACTGCTCTCTGTTCAACCAATCAGCTGCTTCTTTCTCCGCCAATAGCCAACAGAACAGCGCAGGAGTTTCCTGACAGCCAATCAGTTTCTCCGCTGACGCTCATCGCCGCCATGTTGTTTGTTTCTGTCTGAGATGTTCCGGAAGGAGGTGGAGAGGGGGGGGGGGGGGGGGGTTAAGCGGGAGTCAGTGACGGGGATTCCCGGATGATGTCATCCTCCTCAGCCCTGATTGGCTCAGCTGAGGGTGATCACGCTCTGCTGAGCCAATCAGGAGACTCCAAACAAACCGAAGGCGGACGTTGTGACGTCATCGCACAGCTGACTCAGAGAATAAGAGCCGCTGATAATGTTTGATCTGTAAATCAGTTGTAAAACATAAAAGAGTTAAATTAGAGCAGAACGTTCCGCGTTCAGCACCGTGAGAAACATCTGGATCATCTGGAGGAGAACGTTCCCTCGACTGAACGGTGAACACCTGCTGGAGTTACGTTCAGCTGCAGACTTCATGGGACATCGTCTTAAAAATGGCCTGAATAATTAAATCTGATCCTGAAAACGTCACAGTGACATGGTGACGTCAGTTTTACCTCAGAATGAAAGCGTGACGCCGCCAGGTGGCGCCGTCGCTTCTCCCAGGAAGAGAAAACAACAGTAACCCGTTAAGCCATTTCATCACTTTTATTTTTCATTACAACCTCATTTACTTCATTTTACAGAGGTGCATGATGGGAAATAGACAGCGACAGCATGGAAGGCAGTGGCCGGCCACTAACCAAAAACCATCAATCAATCAATCAATCAATCAATCAATCAATCAATCAAACAATCAATCAATCAATCAATCAATGTGACGACAACAAGACATTTAAAATTCAGCAAGACAACATAATCTTGGTATAAAGGCAGCAAATACAGCTGTTGTTGCTGTCATGGTAACAGGGATCCAGGCAGGTGTGATTGCCATGGTAACATGGGCATGGAAACCCCCTGGTTGTCTAAGATGCTACCACAGCAACAGGAAATGAACAGAACAGATGGGTGGGTGGGGGGGGGGGTGATTAACCAAGCTTCAACTGACACCGACAGGAAATACCTTGATATAACCAGTTGGAACTGGTTTTAACAGGACATACCTGCTTGTAACTGGTTTGACCCTCACCATGACTGTCCTAAATGTCCATAACCAGTTAAAACTGGCTGTGACCAGTTAGTCAAATATAACTAACTGTGAGAAACTATGCTTTACCAGTTCTGACCAGTTCTAACAGGTTAACCCAGGCCTGGCTAGTGATACTTGGCTAGTTGTTCAAATTTGTCAGGATGGTTGGAATTAAAGATTGATTAGATTAGAACATGTCAAAAACAATCTGGGCCAGTCAAACCAGTAGCTACCAGTCAGCAAAAATCACCCAAACTTATAGCAATCAAAGCCAAAGAATGAGTGAAAACCAGTAAAACCA
>CM065359.1:680000-682500 GCA_033032245.1 Poecilia picta
TTCTGATGAACTGGGTTTGGTTCTGGTTCTGGATGAACTGAGTTTGGTTCTGATGAACTGGGTTTGGTTCTGGATGAACTGGGTTTGGTTCTGGTTCTGGATGAACTGGGTTTGGTTCTGATGAACTGGGTTTGGTTCTGGTTCTGGATGAACTGAGTTTGGTTCTGATGAACTGAGTTTGGTTCTGGATGAACTGGGTTTGGTTCTGGTTCTGGATGAACTGGGTTTGGTTCTGATGAACTGAGTTTGGTTCTGGATGAACTGGGTTTGGTTCTGGTTCTGGACGAACTGGGTTTGGTTCTGATGAACTGGGTTTGGTTCTGGTTCTGGATGAACTGGGTTTGGTTCTGGTTCTGGATGAACTGGGTTTGGTTCTGATGAACTGGGTTTGGTTCTGATGAACTGAGTTTGGTTCTGATGAACTGGGTTTGGTTCTGGTTCTGATGAACTGGGTTTGGTTCTGGTTCTGGATGAACTGGTTTGGTTCTGGTTCTGGATGAACGGGGTTTGGTTCTGATGAACTGGGTTTGGTTCTGATGAACTGGGTTTGGTTCTGGTTCTGGATGAACTGGGTTTGGTTCTGGATGGGTTTTGTCTTCGGTCCAGGTAAATCAGGTGTTCTCCTCTTTGTTCTCCTCTTTGTTCTCCTCTTTGTTCTCCTCTTTGTTCTCCTCTTCCGCCTCGCCGTCAAGCTCCTCCCTTCCTCCTCCACGCTCTCCGCGATTGGCAGATGGATGAGAGGCTCCTCCCCCTGCCGGCCCTGGACAGGACGTCCATCCACCTGCGCTGTAGCTCCTCCCCTCGGCGCTGAAGTACAGCGTCAGGTGACTCTGGGAGATCTTGAAGGCGTGACGTCGCTCCAGCCGGTCACATGACTCTGGCGGCGAGACCTCGAAGCCAATCAGAGGGACGCTGCGCTGCGCCTTCACGTCCTGCGGAGAACAACCGCAGGCGTCGTTATGGCCGGTGCATTGTGGGTATCTACGGCCCAGGCGGCGGCGGCTCACCTGCGGCGCGCCGTAGACGTAAAGCACGAGCGGCTCGTTCTCCGGGATGACGAACCACGCCCTCTGCCAGCCCCCCCCCCGCCCTTCTCCATGTGGTGGAGGAAACTGCAGATCACGCTGTTCTCCGCGGCCAGCGAGGCCTGTTTCTATGGCAACAGAGGACACGCGTCAGTCGGCCGAGCTCGCATGGTGACGTCACAGTGATGTCAGCGTACCTCCAGGATGGAGCGCCTCCTCTGGCCGCTGCTGCTCGACGCGGCCGGCGCCGCCCCGACCAGCGTCACGTAGCAATCGACGCACACGCGGTTGGTCCGGTTGTTGTCGTACGACAGGCGAGCGCGGAACTCGGAGCATTTCCCACAAACCACCTGGAGGGGGGAGGACAGAGGGTGAGAGACGGAGGACTGACGTGCCCACACACACACAGTAACACCCCACACCACTACACACACACACCACTACACACACTCACACACACTACACATTACCACACACACACAGTAACAACACACACTACACTAACACACACACCCCACACTAACACACACACACACACAATAACACACACCACCACACTAACACACACACACACACACACTAACACACACACACACACACAGTAACACACACACACACTAACACACACACCACCACACAGTTACACACAACACACACACACACAGTAACACACACACACACACACACCTAACACACAACACACATAACACACACACACACACACACACACACACACACACACACAACACACACACACACAGTAACACAACACTAACACACACACACTAACACACACCACACATAACACACACACACACACACACACACACACACCCACACACACACACAGTAACACACACACTAACACACACCACTAACACACACACACACACTAACACACACACACACACACACACACACACACACTAACACACACACACTAACACACACACACTAACACACACACTAAACACACACACCAACACACACTAACACACACACACACAGTAACACACACACACACACACACACACAACACACTAACACACACACACACACACACACAGTAACACACACACACTAACACCAACCACACAACTAACACCACACTAACACACACACCACATAACACACACACACTACACACACACACACAGTAACACACACACACTAACACACCACCACACACACAGTAACACACACACACACACACTAACACACACAGTAACACACACACACACTAACACACACACTAACACACAACACACTAACCACACACTAACACACACACACTAACACACACACACCACACACGTAACACACACACACACATAACACACACAGTAACACACACACACACTAACACACACACTAACACACACAACACTAACACACACACTAACACACACACACTAACACACACACACACACTAACACACACACTAACACACACACTAACACACACACACACAAAA
>CM065359.1:687500-722500 GCA_033032245.1 Poecilia picta
CCATCAGTGACCTCAGAAAGGGTTAAAGGTCAGAGGCTATTATTATAAGGTTCAAACAGCTCATTTCTACAGGTTTACTTAAAAAACATCAATTGTTATTCTCGTAACATTAAATAACATGTAAATAAAAGTTTATTTTATAACATTTCCAGGTTCATTTTTAGGACATGAAAGTTTCTCATAATCTTGAAAAATGTTATTTTATCAGTGTAGTAAAAGTCGTTTTTATAGCGTTGTACAAAGTTATTTTGGTAAAGTTTTCCTGATTTTATTAACGTTGTAAATGTTTTTATGATGGTCTGGCCAAAACATGGACATAACTTGGTTCATGTTTAATGTCGTCCAGCTTTATTTTTATGATTTTCTCCAACGTTGTTCAAAACCAGAAACTTTTTAACATGAAGAACTGAAGCCGAGCTGCTCAGTGGCTGACGGACCGTTTGGGACAGTTTCACGATTTGTTTCTCTGTTTTAACATTTTATTACTAGAAAGAAAAACATCCAGAAACTTGTTTTGTCCCTGAAAGCTTTAGGTTTCAGAACCGCCTGACGTTCTGGACCGGCCAAACCAGCAGAACACACCTGGATCCAGTCCTTCTTGTCTTCCTCCGTTCTGCAGAAACAGAAACAAACAGCGAGCCTCAGAGGAACCGCTGTGGTTCTGAAGCGGTTCTGAAGCGGTTCTGAAGCGGTTCTGAAGCGGTTCTGCCTCCCAGGTCCGGACGGGTCCACCTACCTGGCCTGCAGCTCCAGAGATCTCTGTTTCCCAGACACCAGGAAGGTTCTGCTGGGAACAGCGACGCTGATGGTCTCCTTCAGCTGTGGACACAAACAGTCTGTTGGTTCAACCAGAACCAGGACCAGGGAGGTTCAAAGCGTGGTTCGGGGGCCGTCGGTGTCTCACCTCCATGCCGTCCACGTCGATGCGAGCGCGGACGCTGTACTTCTGACCAATCAGGCGCAGCTTGGGGACACAGTACAGCAGCCGGTCGTTGAACTGAGGAGACACAAGGGAGCTGTCAGAACCTCGGCGCTGGACCGGCTGGGGGTCCAACAGAACCAGCCCATACCAGGATCAGGTATCGGTCTTGCGTGGTTCCATTCTTATTGGACAGCTTGAGGATGTGTCCCTCCTTGATGAGTTCGTTGGTCGGGTTGACGATGTCTTCCTCTCCGCCCAGAAGCTCATAAACCTTCAGCAGCTTCCTCATTCGCTCCTGGAAGGCAGACAGGAACCTGAGAACCACTGGGTCCATCTGGGCTCACCAGAACCCTGCAGAACCGACTGAACGTCAGACACCGGGACCCTGAATAAACGGTTCACAGCATCACAGGCTGCAGGGAGACGGTTTCCTGTCTGACAGCAGGAGGACTTTGTTTCTGCCAGGTTTTCTCACCGCCTCTGTCTCACCTGGGAGCTAAACGCAGCCTGAACATCACGGCTCCACCTGCAGCCGGGACCAAACGTCCTCCAGGCTTCGCTGGCCGAGGTCCAGGGAGATCCAGAAACATCAGCGTCAAAATTTAAGGTTTTATCTGCAACTTTCCTAAAGAAACCAGAATCCTTAAGATCCCTGAGAACTCGGCTCAGAGTCAAACCAACCAAACCCTTTGAGGAATCCGTTCCTCTCCTGGCCTCTAGGGGAGAAAGACCACGAGCCACTTCTGCTGCTAGCGCTAGGCTAGCACGTTAGTTTTGGTTGTATTTACCCAGAATGCCCTGCGCTGTAGTCCACTCCTGCTTTGGAGCGGTCTCCAGTCCGCTTGGAGTTCAGATCAAACCATAGTTCACTTTAACCGAACCCAGACCAAGGTTTGAGGACCAGAGGTCACTTAGCATTCACACCTCACCAACCGAACCGGACTTCAAGACCAACTGACTGGGTTGGAGGGAACAGACCCTTAAAGCCTGAGGTCACCAGTCCGGGTTCTGTCCTAGTTCTCCATGAGACATGAAGACATTTCAGGACAAACTTCGCTTGTTGTTCCTCAGAGGCAAACGTGGTGACGGACTCTGCTACCAACATGCTGGGTGGAGGAAGTCCCCAAGGTCCTCCTGCCTTCACAACAGTCCAGAACCAGTCCAGAACCAGTCCAGAACCAGTCCAGAACCAGTCCAGAACCAGTCCAGAACCAGTCCCCACACACCAAGCAGCCTGGGATGGATCTCCAGCCAAGAGTCTTTTCATCCCTAACTTCAGTCCCTATGATCCCCTAAAACCCGCCGTCCGGTTCAGGAGCCCTAACTGGGTCCGTCTCCACCAGAAGGGTCTCTGGTTGCACGGTTCCCACATACTGCTTGAGTCTGAACATGTCCTGTTCTGATTCCAGGTTCATTCCCAGTTCTGACAGGAAGTTCTGGTTCTCACCCATCCGCTCTCACCATCTTCCTAATGGCGGCATTGGAGTGTTCTGCGGCCGTGGCGATCAGCTCCAGAGACTCTGCAGAGACACACAGGAGACGTTCAAGGACATCCGGTGTGTTGGGCTTCCTGTTGTGGTTCCGGTGGGTGTTCGGTGTCGTACTCTGGGCGTCCCGGTGGTCCGGGGCGTCCTCCGGGAGGCGGTTCAGGTAGTCCTTGAGCAGCAGCTCGTAGCGGGGTATCCTCTGCACCGGCTCCAGCATGTGGTGCTGCAGCGTCAGGTTCCCGCAGCGCTCCTCTCTCTGCCAGACGCGACAACCGGCATGAGGCAGAACCGGACCGGGACCGGGACCGGACCGGGACCGGGACGGATTTTACCGGAACCTACCTGGATCTCCTGGACGATGGCCTTGAACGGAGCGGACCTCTCCATCCAGATGTTCACCAGCTCCATGGCTCGGTCAAAATTCTTCACATACTCTCCGTACATCTTCAGGAAGGGAGCCAGCTTCTGCAGGATGTCGCCGATCCGCGGGTTGGAGTCCCTGCAGGCGGAACCAGAACCAGCGCAGAACCTCAGAGCTCCATTCACCTCTATGCAGATGATACAGTTCTTACATTCATCCCATCCTCAGTAGGAGCATCAAGGCTTTGGTAACATCCTGAAATCTTTGAAATTTCTGTTGAATTCCAAAAACTAAAGAAATATGGATTGGTAGAAAAAGTCATTCATAATCACTGTCTGTATTTCTGATGTCAAAAAAATATCATTTTGTTGTTACGATGTTGCCATTAAATAAGAAATTAAATTAAAATCACTCGTAAATAAGTTTATGTGATAAATCATTAAGAATCCAGGCAGTAACTGACGTAAACATCGGATTTATTCATAACTCATCATCTGTCAGCCAATCAGAGGAGACGGCAGCGTCTGATTCAAGCCCCGCCTACTCGGCTACGTCTGGAGTCGCCATTTTCCAGGTCAGTTATGGATTCAACACATTGGAACGACTCAAAACGTTTAATGAACAAAGACGCAGAAAACGAGCCGTCGTCCTCTGACCACTTCCTGTCTCATCTTCAGCGTTTCTGCCAGTAGCAACATCCGGCTGCTGATCACATGATGTGAATAAAATGTTTTCATTGCAGTTTTGTGAATTACATCAATGTCAGTCTGGTTGAAAACTCACCTTAATTCAGCTCTAAAATATTTGATTCGTTCCATATTTATTTTTACAATTTCAAATTCAATGTGTCCAATTTTATGCAAAATGGAAACGCAGCCAGTGATGCTAATGTTGTTTTTCACAATAAAGCTCAATCTTCGCCCAGTCGCTGAGGTCATTTGTCTGAACGTCTGACCTGCTGGCTGAAGGTCAAACGAAGGTCAAACAAAGGTCAAACGCGCTCACCACTCCTCCATGCGTTTCTGCAGCGCCGGCAGCAGGAACTGCTGGTGGAAGCAGTAGATGGAGCAAATGTTGGAGAAGATTCCCTGAACCACGTCACAGGGGAACGAGGAGCGACGCGCCTCCTCCAGCAGCCGGGCGCAGAACACCTGCAGCAAGGCAGCCAATCAGAGCCTGTGGGCGGGGCCTGCTCGCTGGGGGCGGAGCAGCCATACTCACCTGGTCCAGCAGGTGGAGCTTGGACACGTAGGCGGTCTCGGTCAGGAGAAGCTCGTTGGCGATGTTGAAGACCCGCTGATGGACGGACAGCTGGACACAAACAGAACCAGTGAGACCGTCTGTGTTACAGAACCAGGGGATTCGGATCCGGTTCTGTAATCTGTAGTTTCTCTGCCTTCTAATTGTAACTAGAAACAACCAATCAGGGCAGAAGGTGGGTCCAAACGCTGTCAATCACCATCTCCATGGTGATGCTCACCCCCCTTGCTCTCTGCTCCCTAGCCTGCTACGAATCCTAGGCTAGTTAGCATAGCCGCCAATGACGGCTGAGGAACATCACCTGCTGCTGGAGGAAACAGCAGCAGGTGCATGAGGCTGACTGACAGCATTAAGACCCGCCCCCTGGGTCCGATTGGTTGTTTTTCAGCTCAGGGAGGCGCAGATCGATGACATCATGCTGACAGTGTGAAGGAACAGTGACAGACTGCAGTCTGAACAACCTGCTCTCTGATTGGTCGGTTGGTGTCTCACCTCCACGGACTCCTGCCGGTCCGGTTTGGGCGGGGCCAAAACCAGAGTTAGCTCCGCCTCCTCCTCCAGGTCACTGTCCCCCTCCTCAGAGAAGTCCCTCCTCCTCCTCGCCGCCCCCCGGGCCTCCTCACCCTCTCCCGCCTCCCCGGCAGTGAGGCGGGGCAACAGGGCGGGGCTGCAGGGATAGGCCACGCCCCCGTCGTCCACGCCGGCGAAGCAAAGCTCCTCGCTGTGCGACGGCGAGCTGATGCTGTCGATGCCGCTGTCCCGATTGGCCAGCTTCCCGTCCGTCTGCGAGGAGGGGAGGGACAGGCGCTCAGAGGGCAGCTCTGATTGGTCCGGAGGCAGCGGGGGCTGCTGCTCCTCTGTTTCCACGGTAACGTCCTCCAGCGGCTTGTCTGAGGCGCTGTAGCCCGACTCCATGGACAGACGTTTGTGATGGTCCTGACACACCGCCGCCAGCTCTTCGTCCTCATCATCATCATCATCACACAGCTCAGACCCGTGCGTGACGTCATCCTGCTCTGTGGCGTCACTCGGTGGCTCCGCCTCCCCAGCTTGGGGCGGGGCGGGCGAGGCGGACGATGGAGGTGATGAGGATCGAGGGGAGGGGGGGGTGCGGGGGCACAGCGCCCCCCCGCTGATGTCCGGCACCACGATGATCTGCTCGCTGCAACACAGACAACCAATCAGCAGCCAGAGGCAGGAATGACGCCACTCCCCCTCCGGCCAATCACAACTCACCGCTCAAACTTCTCGATGAGCGACAGGACGCAGGTGGGCGAGGCGGTGCCGTCCTGGCTGGGGGGGTCCAGCCCCCCCGGGGGTCCGCGGGGAGGGGCCTGCAGGGGGGCGGCGGTGGGAGGGGCTTCTCCGGGACTCGGGGGCGTGGCCTCATCGCTCCAGCTTGCTGCTGCAGGTGGGGGGGCTTCGGGGGGACTAGAGGAGGGAGGCGGAGCCACAGATTGGGGTTTAGGGTCAAATGGATGAAAAGTCTCCAGTCAATTTGAGCTTTAAAAGAGTTTCACACACTTTAAACATCTAAACACAGCAGGAACCTGGAATCAAACCTGCAACCTCCCAGTCACAAGACAGCAGCTGCTATAGCTACAGCTCACCCTGAGGTTTGGGCCCCGGCAGCGGCGGGCGGGTCCGGTTTGGTGCCGTCACCGTGGTTACCGGGCCCGAGTCGAACCCACCGCCCTCCGTTGGCTCCGCCCCTTCCTCTGGCCCCGGGGTCGAGTCGGGCTGCAGGGGAGCGTCAGCGTCCAGCGCCCCCTGGTGGCCGCATGGAGAGCAGGACGACTCCAGAGAGAGGCTCTTAGCCAGCAGGGTGGGGCTGGTGGAGGAGGGGGGCCTGGGGGGCAGGACACAAGTCAGGGAGCCACATCCACTGTCTTTCAAAATAAGAGCCACATAAAGACAAAAAAATGGTTTTTTGCCAGAGCGGTGACATAAATGTCCATCTGTCCCTGATCATCATCATCATCATGATTTCAATCCATTAATTCACCAGTTTTAACACAACTGATTCCACATCTGGAACCTTCGAACTTGTTTGTTTCTGGTACAGCCATAAATGTGACGCACAGCTACATCGCTAAGAGCAGCGATGGAAACAGCTTCATTTCAGCCCCTGAACGAAAAGACTTTAGTTCTGTTCAGGCTCTCCATGCACCGCATGTCAGGCCCCACTAGAATGTCTCTTTATTAGGGGGCTGCCATGCGGTGCCTATGGAGAGCAGTCACTGCCTACATGCACCCATGTCAGGCCCCACTAGAATGTCTCTTTATTAGGGGGCTGCCATGCGGTGCCTATGGAGAGCAGTCACTGCCTACATGCACTGCATGTCAGGCCCCCATTGCTCTTCACCCAATAGAATGTCTCTTCATCATTCATGCTTCTTCTGTCACCGGTGATGTGGCCCAAACCGCTGCCTGCACCCCCACAAATGTGGTATCAAAATGTGCGGCTTGATGCCGTGAGGGGAGCTATTACTTCTGGTGGGATTCGGAGTTACCATGGCAACATGAATTGCGAAAAACGAGCCCCAAAAACCCCATTCAAGTCAATGCAGCTTAGTCCACATGCTTCTGACTCTCTACAGGTTATTGACTACATTGCAGCTTTCTTTAGCATTAATGCTACTTGTTAGCATCAGAACGCTGGGTCCAAACCGACGGGCTCACTTTGGCAGCCCCTGGTTAAATTTCTTCAGGAATTTTGTAGCTTAGCACTAGTAGCACGTTAGCTTAGGCTTTACTGAATGCTTATTTCGTTGATAAAGTGCCATTAATGGATTACATTAATCTGTTGAACCTTTTTATCGGGTTCCTCCACTGACAGAATCACGTCAGCAGCTGATTGGTTGAATCCTGCAGCAGATCCTCAGCTTTGTGTTTGGACCATTTGGTTCTGCAGGTTCTGGTCCAGATCAGAACCTGCTCCTCATCTTCATCACCTCTCAGCTACACCAGGCGCTCTCACTGTCCTGAAGGGGGCAATAGAGAGCTTTGTGGTTCAGAGTGATGGCGGTGCTGGACTCTGGTCCAAACGGGTCCAAAGTTCAGAAAATTACCTCCATTATTTCCAGAACCATTCTAGTTTTCAGGAAAATTCTGGAAATAGATTAAAAGCAACCAACAGAATCATCTGGGGAAAAAAGAGACAAAACCGACTGAGACCTGTTATACAGCGGTTCTACTGGTTCTAATGGTTCTACTGGTTACCAGTGGAACAGGAGGCTGGGACCCGGTACCAGTCCAACCGGGTCAGCCAGTTACAGCAACTGCAGCTGAAAGAAATTCATGAGGTACAAATGTGTCCAGTCATTTAGAGCAGCAACATCTCAGCAACGGCTAGACAGGAAGTGTGTGTGTGTGTGTGTGTGTGTGTGTGTTGTGTGTGTGTGTGTGTGTGAGAGCTTGTTAGGAGGTCATGGGAAACCCTGACTGGGCTGATGTGGACCAGATGTTCTGCTGATAGAAAACTGCTGGCCAAACTACATTACCCACAATCCTCCATTGCCACTTCCTGTTGGTCAGACTGAGGGTCTAGTCCTTAGATCAGTGTTTCCTGGTTCTCTCTGCATGTTGTCGGTGTTTCCTTGCATCAGTCCAGCTGATTTCAATCGATGACTGATTAACAGTTTGATGAACTGCAATCGGTTGGATCAGAGAAACGTCTAAAACATGCAGGACAGTGAGAAAGAGGACCAGGATGGGAAACACTGCCTTAGATTACTGGGAGGTTCTGATGGTTCTGATTCACTGAAGACGTTTCAGGTTGTTCTGAATCAAAACAGACGTTATTCCATTATGTTCATGCGTTTATTAATCATGTTCTCACCAACCCCAGCATGTTCTGGAGACAGACTGAACCAAGATGGCGCCGGCCGCCTGGTGTCTGATTCTCATGGTCTAACTCGACTCGTTTACCGTCGTCACTCCTTTACTTGCTTCTGGATCCGGTTTTATTAGTCTGGATCCAGCCCCCACTTGTCACCAAGGTAACAGTGGGGGTTCTGGTCCAGATAACTGTCTTCAGACATCAGATGGTCCCAGAAGCTTCAGGACTTACTCCTGACAGGAAAGACGGCCATCTTTGTTCGGTTTGTTAGTCAGGACGTTCCAGTGACGTTCCCCTCCTGGCCTGTGGCGGCGCTGCACCAAGAACCACTGAAGGAAACGACACCAAAACCTCTGAAGACACTGAGAGCAACTTCCTTCTTCACCAGATGGAAACAAGATGGAGGATTTTAGCGGTTGGAGGATTTCTCTCTTTAGGCTAAAGACCAGGAGTCATTTCTGCTGCTAGCACTAGGCTAACACGTTAGCTTTGGTTGTATTTACCCAGAATGCCCTGCACTGTAGTCCACTTCCTGCTTTTGGAGCAGACTCCGGTCCGCTTGGCGTTCACATTCAGACCAAACCAGAGTTCACTTTGACCAAACCCAGACCGAGGTCTGGAGGACCAGAGGTCAGAGGTCAGTGACGTTCACACCATCCTGCAGGTTCCCTGGACCAGTGGTCCCCAACCTTTTCGTCATCCGAAACGCGCTCTGACTCTGGTCGCTATGGTAACGTTTTCATATCCCTTCAAAATAAGATACAGATGCGCCACAAAAACGAACATTTTACTTTTGTGAACATTTTAACTCACGATAACGACTAACGGACCCTGAGCTCGTTTCTCTGCTGCCAGTCGGTTCCATCATAGTGATGAGAGTCAATGACACCTGAAGTGTTGCTGATATCTACAGCCTGTTGGTCTCTAGTGGTGAAGCAGCTTGAAGCTTCATGGCCTCATTAGCAGCCGGTCGCTGCATGTTAGCGGAGCGGCTTGTAATGTGAGACTCACCTATTGGTCTCTCTGGACCTTTTCCTCTTTGCTAAGAAACTTTCCAGACATCTGAATTCGATATTTGCTGCTTGTGGACTCAATGTTGGCGCCAAGTAACCGAGAGAATCCGGTTAAAGGATTTTCAAAATAAAAGATCCTCCAGACTCAAATAATACATAAAACTGAAATATTTAATTGTTTCTTGCGCAGCCCGGTACCAATTGGTCCACGGACCGGTACGGGTCCACGGACCGGGGTTTGGGGACCACTGCTATAGACCAATGGATTATATGAATCTTCTCCAGGTTTGTTCCAGACCTTAGTGGATCGTTGCAGCCGGTTGAAGGAACCAAAACAGCTCTTAGGTCTCAGTTCCTGAATCAGCCTTTCATCACATCCTGTCAGCTTCCCGTCCTGTTCCTCCTCTCTGGATCAGTCCTGCGGTTCCTCAGGGCTCCACCTCCGGCCCACTGCTGATCCCTGTGGACACTTCAAACTACCCTCTGCTGAGCTGATCCCTTAGAAAGAACCGACCAATCAGAACCAGAGACGACAGAACCTCGATCTAATTCAGTTACAGAAAAATCTCAGGAATTTCACATGTGAAAACCATGAAACCATTTTCACACCAACGTTCACATGTGAATCTCTGGATTTGGGATGTTTAGAGGTAAAACATGTACATGGACTTCACATGTATCATGTGACTTATGTGAAGCTAAACATGTGGATCTGGGTCCAGATGTGTTCATGGCCTCTTCCATGTGAATCCATGGAACATGTGGAGTTTCCACATGGGAACTTCCTGTCCATCCAGAACCTTTTCCCCTCTCATTCCCGGACCGCCCGGTTCTGGTCCTGCTGAATGAATGGACCGGTTCTGCTCAGTAGAACCTGCAGAACCTCGCAGGTTCTACTGATGTGCTGATGTTTCACACCTGATTCTGGTTCCGGTAACGCGGAAATGAATTTTCACATTTTCAGAACCACCAGGCCGTTACTGGACCGGATCCAGGCTCGGTTCTGTCCAGGCCCAATCAGGAGGGTCTCTCTCTCTCTGCTGGTTTTGATGCCCACGCACGCGCACACATCGCTGTCATTCACGCGCGTGTTCACAGAAACACGATCGATGAGCCGCGGCCCGGTTCGGCCCGTTGGGCCGGTTCGGATCCAAACAGACAGCAGCTCATCGATCACCGGGCGGGTCGATCCCACCCATCAGCAGCGGGGTCACGTGACTGCGGCGGGTCGGTGTCACATCTGGCGCGCGGCCCCCCGGTAGCCCACTTCACTGCGGGATGTCGGTCAGTGTGTGCGCGTGCGCGGCGGCGGGATTATTCCACACACAGAGACGGGAAAATAGGCCGCGTGCACGCGCAGCCCGCAGAGACGGTGTGTGCGCGTGCGCGGCGCGGCGGGCTCACCTCTGGTTCGGTCCATGTACATCGCGCAGCAGAAAACGAATCCGGTCATTAAAGAGACGTCGGTGCGCGGGGAGAGCGGCTCCCCCGGTCCACGGCAGAACAAACACACACACGGCCCGGTTCGGCCGGTCCGGACCAGGACGGATCAGGCGCTGGATCCGCGCGGCTCGGTTCTGCGGCGGCGGCGCGGAGGGAGGGAGGGGGCGGGGCCGCTCTCCCTCCCTCTCTCCCTCTCTGGTTTCCATGACAACAAATTAAAAGGAAAGGTGACAGGTGATCACGTGGCGCCGAGCCGTCAGCAGAACCGTTTCTATCACATATCAGCGACCAGAACCGCTGACGGCTCGGTTCTGGTTCCGGTTCCAGGTTTGTCCTGCTCGGTTCTGCTGTGAGCATCTGCAGTAAACCGAGCCAGAACCGGAAGGGGGCGCACTAGACCCAAACCTCATTTCATTTACAGCTGGTCCGACGTCAGAGCCTCTGCTGACCTTTGACCTCCAGCAGTCTGACCCAGAACTGAGTGTTAATTCTGAGCTTTGAAACGGAGAATAACTGGGTGACAAATGAAGCCCAATTTGTTCCTCTAATAAACCAGAACCATCAGAAATGAGTCCAGATGACCTCAGAGGTTCTGGTTCCCAAACTGATTCTCCTTCAGAACTGAAACCATGAGAAACCCAGAACCATCAGCTCCAGCTGAGGATGACCCGGTTCTGGTCCCGGTTCTGGTCCCGGTTCTGGTCCCAGACGGGATGCCAGGTCTGGGTCATGGTGCTGGATTGATCCCAGAGGAACAGCTGCAGCTGCTGGTTCTGATCAGGAATGATCCGGATCGTTTTTACGTCCCGCCTCCTTCTGTAGGTTTGATGGTGTCACCATGGAGACGCCGGTTCAGCTCAGACCAGCATCCGTCCATCAGGAGGAACTTTGTCTGACCCGCCAGCAGAACCAGAACCAGGAAGGCTGAAAACTGGAACCTTCAAACCTTCGTTGTTCCTGGTTTTCCAGATCTGAAGCCGATCAGATGTTCTGACCCAGAAGAACCTTCAGCTGGTCCAACGTTTCTGTCCTGGTCTCTCAGCCTCCAGACATTTTGACTTCAAAAACACTAAATATGATTTTAGTTGGTCGTTTCAATGTTTCACAGGAAGTTGGTCAGCATTCCTCAGGTTCCAACCAGAACCAGAACCATCAGAGTCCAGCTGCTCCTACACTGAAGTGCAGCCTCAGCTCCAGTCTGCCTGAGGTCAAAGGTCATGAAGCTTCAGCCAATGACGGTTCTTTACATGTTTCTATAAAGAGAAAAAAACTAAACACAAACTCAGCAAAACACTCGATCCAGAGCCAAGAAGTCAGAAAACCAGGAGTTCAGTCTGGAGTCAGAGGATCCAGAGACAGAGACACAGAGACAGAGAGACAGAGAGACAGAGACAGAGACAGAGACACAGAGACAGAGAGACAGAGACACAGAGACAGAGAGACAGAGAGACAGAGACACAGAGACAGAGAGACAGAGAGACAGAGACACAGAGACAGAGACACAGAGACAGAGACAGAGACACAGACAGAGAGACAGAGACACAACGAGACAGAGACAGAGACACAGAGACAGAGACAGAGACACAGACAGAGAGACAGAGACACAGAGACAGAGACACAGAGACAGAGAGACACACAGAGACACAGAGACACACAGAGACACAGACAGAGCACAGAGACAAGAGACAGAGACACAGACAGAGAGACAGAGACACAGAGACAGAGACACAGAGACAAGAGACACAGAGACAAGAGACACACAGAGACAGAGACAGGACACGACAGAGACAGACAGAGAGACACACAGAGAGACAGAGACAGAGACACAAGACAGAGCAGACAGAGACACAGAGAACAGAGAAGACACAGAAGACAGAGACAGACAGAGAAACAGAGACAGAGGACAGAGAGACACAGAGAAGAGGACATTTGTGCACTATCTTTGTGGACTTTCCACTGACTTCCATTCATTTCTACAGCCTAACCCTGACTTTTAACCTTTTCCTAACCTAACACAAACTCAGTTCACACCATAGTCCTATATCTGACCTTTGACCCATAAACAGTGTTTCCCCTTGTGGGGCCCAGGCTTGGGTCCCACAGTGGGTCCCCACAGCGTAGTATGTGTCAGGATTATGGTCCCCACAAGGTATTACAAACAAACACACACACCCTCATTCCTGTCCTCTATTTATAACCTGAAGCCCTTCATTCATATCTGACTGTGTGTGTGTGTGTGTGTGTGTGTGTGTGTGTCTGTGTGTGTGTCTGTGTGTGTGTCTGTGTGTGTGTATGTGTGTGTGTGTGGGAAACATGGTCATGTGACTAATTGAGGTAGCAGCATCATGTGACCTGCAGCTAACAAGTTCCAATTAGATTCATCATAATGTGATGCAGAACGACCTGCTGACCCAGAACCAGAACCAGAACCAGGTTGGTCTAGACCAGAGGTCCTTAACCTTCTTGAGGAACCGAACCCACCAGTTTCTACTGCACCTTCACTGAACCTTCATGATAAATAAAATGATTTCCCCCTAAATCCGAGACATTGGGTGACCCAACTAGAGTCCAGTTGTTTCACCCCAGATCACCAAGTCTTCTTAAAGGTAGAGTCTCTGAGGACAGATCTTCATAATACAGTCAGTGTTTTCAGCAAGTTGATCTGACTGTCCAGGAACGACCCAAAGTATTTAAAATGTTTCACCAGGTTGGACTGGAACCACTTTAAGGTTTAGGTCATTTAATTAGCTCTACATTCTTAAGAGAATGAAAATGAATCATAAATAATAAAGATATTCTGATTTAGTAATGTAATGATATTAGCTGTGTTACCTCCCCTCACCACTAGAGGCAGCACCAACCCTGAAAAGATGCAACTAAGGAGCAGATTTAGGAGAACACAGGAAGTTACAGAATCTGGTAAAAACTGAGCTTTGCTGAAGTAAATAAAGACACAAGTTCAAATCCCTGCTGAGAGAGAAGCTCCTCCAATCAGGTTCCTCCTCAGCTCTGATTGGCTCAGCAATGTAACGTGATCCTCTGATTGGCTCAGCAATGTAACTGATCCTCTGATTGGCTCAGCAATGTAACTGATCCTCTGATTGGCTCAGCAATGTAACTGATCCTCTGATTGGCTCAGCAATGTAACTGATCCTCTGATTGGCTCAGCAATGTAACGTGATCCTCTGATTGCTCAGCAATGTAACTGATCCTCTGATTGGCTCAGCAATGTAACGTGATCCTCTGATTGGCTAACCCAGGTTAAGAACCAGTGGTCTGGATACTGAATCCATCCATCATCCATCAGCAGGAAGTTCCTGAGGCTCCGCCTCCTTTCTGGACACAGTCGCAGTGACTCACCTGTCCTGCAGGCGGCGCTGTGGAGATGGTAGGAGAACCTCATGGTGCTGAACTGGGTGGAGAAGGAAGTGGGGGTCAGCCTGCGAGGTCGGTTCAGCTGCATGCCAAGGTCAAAGGTCACTGAGTCTCAGATCATGTTCCGGGTCTCAGAAAGTTCTGGTTCTCTACAGCAGGAACCGGGCCCCATTCAGACCCATTCAGACCCAAAGTCCAGCTTCAGGTGGTTCTGGTCTCTCTCTCTCCATCTCTCTGTCACTCGTCCAGGACGTTCACTGCTCCCGCCATCTTGGACTCCATCTCAGTCGCCATGGAAACGGTTCTGTAAGAATGGTACTCAGATCAGCGGACCGGACCCGGTTCCCTGGCCGCCGCTAACCGACCCGGCTGCTCGGACCAGGGGACACCTGGAGGAGTTCTGCTCTCCCAGGAGGTCCGACTGGGTCCTGGTCCTGGTTCTGGTCCTGGTTCTGCTCCTGGGTCCGGTTCTGCTCCTCCTCCAACCGTCCAGCTCCTCTGAAAGTTGTGGGTTTCCTCCAGACAGCAGCTGGGTCGTCTCTGCGCGGCTCCAGACTGCGACCCAAACCGCAGAGCCGGACCAGAACCCCTCCTCCTACAGCCAGACTCTGAACCGAGCCGGACCAGAACTCCTCCTCCTACAGCCAGACTCTGAACCGAGCCGGACCAGAACTCCTCCTCCTCCCAGACATCTGATCCGGTTCCCCTCCTCCCTCCGTCTGGTTCTCATTTTCCTTTCTTTTGGTTTTTTCCAGGCTGGAATCTGGAGCAAAAGGAAAACCGGAGAGCAGAACTCCAGCAGAACGTTTTCCATGGCAGTCCGGACAGAACCGGGTCTTTGGAGATTCAGAACTTCATATAATCTGACCTTTAACCTCCAGACCAGCTCATAGTTTTCCGCTGGTTGAGGTTGGATTAGAAAAATGAACTGAAAACCTGAAGGAATGTTGCTTAGCAACCAGCTGAATGTGGCAACAGTCGTCCTAAAATCAGCATTTAACACGATTAGAACGGATCCAACTGAACCCACAGCTGGTTCTGGTCCGGATCCAACTGAACCCACAGCTGGTTCTGGTCCGGATCCAACTGAACCCACAGCTGGTTCTGGTCCGGATCCAACTGAACCCACAGCTGGTTCTGGTTCTGGTCCGGATCCAACTGAACCCACAGCTGGTTCTGGTCCGGATCCAACTGAACCCACAGCTGGTTCTGGGTCCGGATCCAACTGAACCCACAGCTGGTTCTGGTTCTGGTCCGGATCCAACTGAACCCACAGCTGGTTCTGGTCCGATCCAAACTGAACCCACAGCTGGTTCTGGTCCGGATCCAACTGAACCCACAGCTGGTTCTGGTTCTGGTCCGGATCCAACTGAACCCACAGCTGGTTCTGGTTCTGGTCCGGATCCAACTGAACCCACAGCTGGTTCTGGTTCTGGTCCGAATCCAGCTGAACCCACAGCTGGTTCTGGTTCTGGTCCGGATCCAACTGAACCCACAGCTGGTTCTGGTTCTGGTCCGGAATCCAACTGAACCCACAGCTGGTTCTGGTTCTGGTCCGGATCCAACTGAACCCACAGCTGGTTCTGGTTCTGGATCCAACTGAACCCACAGCTGGTTCTGGTCCGGATCCAACTGAACCCACAGCTGGTTCTGGTCCGGATCCAACTGAACCCACAGCTGGTTCTGGTCCGGATCCAACTGAACCCACAGCTGGTTCTGGTTCTGGTCCGGATCCACTGAACCCACAGCTGGTTCTGGTTCTGGTCCGGATCCAGCTGAACCCACAGCTGGTTCTGGTTCTGGTCCGGATCCAGCTGAACCCACAGCTGGTTCTGGTTCTGGTCCGGATCCAGCTGAACCCACAGCTGGTTCTGGTTCTGGTCCGGATCCAACTGAACCCACAGCTGGTTCTGGTTCTGGTCCGGATCCAACTGAACCCACAGCTGGTTCTGGTTCTGGTCCGGATCCAACTGAACCCACAGCTGGTTCTGGTTCTGGTCCGAATCCAGCTGAACCCACAGCTGGTTCTGGTTCTGGTCCGGATCCAACTGAACCCACAGCTGGTTCTGGTTCTGGTCATCCAGCTGAACCACAGCTGGTTCTGGTTCTGTCGGATCCAACTGAACCCACAGCTGGTTCTGGTTCTGGTCCGACAGCTGGTTTGGTTGATCCAACTGAACCCACAGCTGGTTCTGGTCCGGATCCAACTGAACCACAGCTGGGTTCTGGTCCGATCCAACTAACCACAGCTGGTTCTGGTTCTGGTCCGGATCCAACTGAACCCACAGCTGGTTCTGGTTCTGGTCCGGATCCAGCTTTGAAACCCACAGCTGGTTCTGGTTCTGGTCCGGATCCAGCTGAACCCACAGCTGGTTCTGGTTCTGGTCCGGATCCAACTGAACCCACAGCTGGTTCTGGTTCTGGTCCGGATCCAACTGAACCCACAGCTGGTTCTGGTTCTGGTCCGGATCCAGCTGAACCCACAGCTGGTTCTGGTTCTGGTCCGGATCCAGCTGAACCCACAGCTGGTTCTGGTTCTGGTCCGGATCCAACTGAACCCACAGCTGGTTCTGGTTCTGGTCCGGATCCATGAACACAGTGGTTTGGTTCTGGTCCGGATCCAGCTGAACCCACAGCTGGTTCTGGTTCTGGTCCGGATCCAACTGAACCCACAGCTGGTTCTGGTTCTGGTCCGGATCCAACTGAACCCACAGCTGGTTCTGGTCCGGATCCAACTGAACCCACAGCTGGTTCTGGTTCTGGTCCGGATCCAGCTGGTTCTGGTCCGGATCCAACTGAACCCACGCTGGTTCTGGTTTGGTCCGGATCCAGCTGGTTCTGGTTCTGGTCCGGATCCAGCTGGTTCTGGTTCTGGTCCGGATCCAGCTGGTTCTGGTTCTGGTCCGGATCCCAGTGTCAGTGGTTCTGGGACAGAGTCATCATGAGGCCTTGATCAGCCAATCACAGGGCAACTTGATCAGAAACAAAGATGTCCGACAATCCAGGAGATGAGACTTGAACCGTTTCCAAGGTTTCCAACATCCCATAATGAACTGGTTCACATATTAATGTCCTAAACTGGCTTTGTTTTCATTTCTACAGGAACTAGAAGGTGAATAATATCTGAGAACCTCTTTATTTTCAGTGGTTTGAAACATTTGGAGTATTTTCATCTTTTGTCCGTCTGACGTTTAGAGTCTGGACTCACAAGAGCCGATATGCTAATGAGGTGATGACGTCATCGTTTCATCTTTAGGACGGCCAATGTCCTTGCTGAGTTCAACAGAAGAGCTTTTAGATTGGAGAACCAGAAGCAACTGAGACTTCCTGTCTGCTCAAATATTGACGTTTCCAAACAGTTTGACAGAAATCCTCTCCGGTTCTTCCCCAACCTTCAGGTGTGTCGTATAAAACAAGTGTCTCCAGCTCAGAGGGGACAACCAGCCTTGACATTCTCATCTTTAGCGACGTGACCTCTGACCTCTGACCTCTGACCTGAGCCTTCAGAGCCACACAGAGACGGTTACAGTCGACCTTCTACCACCTGAAGAATCTCCAGGATCTGAACTGAAGTCAGATCTAGAACCTGATCCAGTTTGTCTCCTGCAGCGTCAGATTCTGACCAGAACCAGGAGACATGACACCAGATCTACACCACCCAGATCTACACCACTCAGATCTACGTCACATCAGCAGATCTACATCACCCAGATCTACACCACCCAGATCTACACCACCCAGATCTACGTCACATCAGCAGATCTACATCACCCAGATCTACACCACCCAGATCTACGTCACCCAGATCTACATCACATCAGCAGATCTACGTCACCCAGATCTACATCACATCAGCAGATCTACGTCACCCAGATCTACATCACATCAGCAGATCTACATCACCCAGATCTACACCACCCAGATCTACGTCACCCAGATCTACATCACATCAGCAGATCTACATCACCCAGATCTACGTCACCCAGATCTACGTCCTACAGCTCAGAACAGACTGTAGATCCTGATAGTTTATAAATCACTGAACGGTTTAATTGAAACCTGATCAATGATCAATTAAACGACGACATCGACTGAATGTTGATTCTCTGCTGCTCGACTCTGATGATGTGAAGCTTTGAGACGACTTGATGCTGAAATGAGCTAAAAACTGAATCAGATGAATCTGCAGCCAGAAAACACAAATGTCTTGGTTGGCGACTGTCAGCATCAGACAGGAAGAACCAGCAATATTTCTGTTCACTGAGGGAAACGGTTGGTAACTGTAATCTGATTACTGGACTGGGAATAGAAACTTATTTTGATGCAGAAAGAGGACGGATTGGTCATCATACAGGAAGTAATGAGTCGGATATGTTGACTGAGTAAGAGTTAGCATAGCGATGCTAAGCTACAGTTAGCCTGTGTGGATCACCGACCAGAACCACCCGACTGTTGTTCTGCATGAGACTATTTGTTAAAAACATTTTTATTAATCGTTATAAAAAGGAAAAAAATCATCTGCAGCTGCAGATCGCTGATGACGTCACTGATGACATCACTGATGACGTCACTGATGACGTCGCTCAGAGTACGTCTGACCGGCGGCGGCTCCTCAGGCTGTAGCGGGGCTGGGGGGGGCGAAGGTCCGGGTTCTTCCCGACAGGAACCTCCAGAACCAGGGGAGGCGGAGTCTGGACTGAGGCATGATGGGAAGAGGAGCGATGATCTGAAGGAGGACCAGGGAGGTCAGAGGTCATCAGGTGAGGCGTCACGGTAAAACCTCCAATAGTAATTATGTTTAAACAAAATCCAAAGTTTAACATTTTACAGTACAGAGAATAAAAAACAGGACAAGACGGAGCTGATCTCAGTCCAGAAAATGATCCAGAACCAGAACCAGAGCCAGAACCTGGAGGCTTCTGGTTCCAGAACCTGAACCAGAACCAGAACCAGACCTGGAGGCTTCTGGTTCCAGAACCTGAACCTGAACCAGAACCAGAACCTGGAGGCTTCTGGTTCCAGAACCTGAACCTGAACCAGAACCAGAACCTGGAGGCTTCTGGTTCCAGAACCTGAACCAGAACCAGAACCTGGAGGCTTCTGGTTCCAGAACCTGAACCTGAACCAGAACCAGAACCTGGAGGCTTCTGGTTCCAGAACCTGCTGGTTTCACTGGTTTTAATGGTTAAAACCTTCTGACTTTTCCACAGCAAACCTCCAGGTGTCGCCAGAGAGGCCCGAAGCTTTAGCTCCGCCCCTCTAGAGTCAGCTGACCTGAAGGTGGCGTGTGGGAGGAGCCTGCAGCCGGTGATGACATCATACTGAACTCCTCCTCCTCCTCCTCCTCCTCTCTTCTCAGCCTTTCTGCTCTTCTTGTCCTCTGGAAATCAACCAGCAGGTGGCGCCGTTTAGGACCCGACTAGCAGGTGATCAGGTGTGTTCAGGTGCGCCCCCTGTTGACCTCAGCCTCACCTGCAGCCGACGGACCAACAGCTTCTTCTCCTGCGTGAACCTCTCTGTAAAGACGAGCAGCTGCTTTAAGCCCCCTGACGCACCTGGCCAGGTCTCACCTGGACACTCACCTGCACGTCGCAGCGCCTCCTGCAGGCGGCGCTGCGTCTCTCTGAGCTGCTGCAGCACCTCCAGGCTCTGCTGCACCGGGTCTCTGTAGCGAACACACACCAGCAGCAGAACACAGAGGGCGGCACCCAGCGACAGGCGCCGCAGCGCCGCGACGTACGACGACACCTGTTCCTGATTCACAGCAACGTTACGACTTTAGTTCCTGATTCACAGCAACGTTACGACTTTAGTTCCTGATTCACAGCAACGTTACGACTTTAGTTCCTGATTCACAGCAACGTTACGACTTTAGTCCTGATTCACAGCACGTTACGACTTTAGTTCTGATTCACAGCAAAGTTACGACTTTAGTACCTGATTCACAGCAACGTTACGACTTTAGTACCTGATTCACAGCAACGTTACGACTTTAGTCTGATTCACAGCAACGTTCGACTTTAGTTCTGATTCACAGCAACGTTACGACTTTAGTTCCTGATTCACAGCAACGTTACGACTTTAGTTCCTGATTCACAGCAACGTTACGACTTTAGTACCTGATTCACAGCAACGTTACGACTTTAGTACCTGATTCACAGCAACGTTACGACTTTAGTTCCTGATTCACAGCAACGTTACGACTTTAGTTCCTGATTCACAGCAACGTTACGACTTTAGTTCCTGATTCACAGCAACGTTACGACTTTAGTACCTGATTCACAGCAACGTTACGACTTTAGTACCTGATTCACAGCAACGTTACGACTTTAGTTCCTGATTCACAGCAACGTTACGACTTTAGTTCCTGATTCACAGCAACGTTACGACTTTAGTTCCTGATTCACAGCAACGTTACGACTTTAGTACCTGATTCACAGCAACGTTACGACTTTAGTACCTGATTCACAGCAACGTTACGACTTTAGTTCCTGATTCACAGCAACGTTACGACTTTAGTTCCTGATTCACAGCAACGTTACGACTTTAGTTCCTGATTCACAGCAACGTTACGACTTTAGTTTCTGATTCACAGCAACGTTACGACTTTAGTACCTGATTCACAGCAACGTTACGACTTTAGTACCTGATTCACAGCAACGTTACGACTTTAGTTCCTGATTCACAGCAACGTTACGACTTTAGTTCCTGATTCACAGCAACGTTACGACTTTAGTTCCTGATTCACAGCAACGGTACGACTTTAGTTCCTGATTCACAGCAACGTTACGACTTTAGTTCCTGATTCACAGCAACGTTACGACTTTAGTTCCTGATTCACAGCAACGTTACGACTTTAGTTCCTGATTCACAGCAACGTTACGACTTTAGTTCCTGATTCAAAGCAACGTTACGACTTTAGTTCCTGATTCAAAGCAACGTTACGACTTTAGTTCCTGATTCACAGCAACGTTACGACTTTAGTTACGACTCCTGAACTTCAACTATTCGACTCGTTTTCGTATTATTACGACTTTAGTCTTGTATCATCATGTCATTCATTTTTTCTTCCAGTATTTGGCTCATTCTTTGTTGTGCTGAGTGAAGACGTGACCAGGAAGCTTTTTCAGCCAATCAACTTCTCTCTCAGCATGACTGTGGTCATGTGACCCAATTATTTATTCTCTTGAATCATTTATTTATTGCTCCTTGTCGCCATTTTTCCAGAAAACCCTGAACACATCGTGTCATGTTCTGATTAAACCGGGTCACTTCCTGTTTTAGTTAGTCAATGTGCAGTTAACAACCCCCCCCACATAAGCCCCGCCCCCAGGTGAGTCTACCAACCACATGAAGGTGCTCTGGTTGGTCAGAGCTCAGCACATGCTGGTAGATCTTCTTCTCCAAGTAGAAGTTGACGCAGACCAAAACCAGCAGCAGCAGCCTGGGGGGGAAGGAGAGGACAGGGGTCACTCAGGGGTCACTCAGGGGTCACCTGTCTGACGTTCTGATTTTGAAGGTTCTCCAGATTTCTCTGCATCTTGAATCCGAGCTGCAGCTTCACTGGTAAACGGTGCGACTGCTCCCCCTGCTGGTGGAAGCTGGAACTGCCTCTGTAGAAGCAAACATGCAGGTAACAGGAAGGGGGCGGAGCTACCTGGCCCTGGAGGAGCGCGGGGTGGAGGTGATGAGGTAGGCGGCGCAGAGCGCGGCGGCGTTGTAGCAGCAAGACGTCAGGCTGTGAGCCTCCATCAGCAGGAAGCTCTGCAGGAAGGACAGCTGCTGGAAGAGCTGCGACAGCGCCACCTGCTGCTGCCTGGAGGCGCTGCTGAGGGCAGAGAAGACGGCCTGCACACCTGGAGGGCAGGGAGAGGAAGCGGGACAGTCAGACAGTCAAGCATCAGAACGACTCCTAAGCCGGTTTTACCCTGAGTGGAGTCTGTCAGGGTGGCTCGCAGCTCCTCTCCATTGGACAGGATTTCCTTCTGCGCCTGTAAGGCGACGCTCTGGGCTTCCATCAGCTCGTCGGCCATCAGTCTGGCGGACTGCAGCTGCTCAGCAACACCTGCAGAGGCCTCCGTCAGCCTAAACACGGTAAGGTAGCGCCATGTTGAGTCGGCATAATGCTAACAGCGTAGCAGCAGGTCAGAGGTCAGCAGAGACAGACAGAGCCTGAATGTTCATGTTTGCTCAGGCATCAGCTGCTGTTGGGCCGTAAATTTATTATCTGAACAGAGATGATTCAGAGGAAACAGACAATAACTATTATTCATAAATCTAAATTTAAGTAGTTTTGTGTTTTTACTCAACAATAGATGTTTAGAAACAACATGTGATCATTATTTACTCATTTTTATTTTGTTCTGTAAAACTGGCAGAAAACTTGTTTTAAAATGATGGTGAACATTTTTGGCTTTTTAAAGAAAAACTGTGTTTTTTTCATGTTGCATATATTAATTTTGTTCTATAAACAGAACAAATCAAAGTCCCACCGACAAATAAAACTAAGTCCTGTTAAAACCAAAAGGCGTAAAGTTCCTGGTTGGTCCTGCAAGACGCAGCTCAGGGCTCAGAGCGGCCGGCTCACCTGTACATGGCGCCGTCTGCGCGGCTCTGCCAGGCCTCCGACTGCAGGAAGTGGCAGATCGAGTGGCTGTGGGTGAAGAACTCAGTGTAGGTGTTGAAGGCCACAGGATCCATCCCAGTAGTGCACCTGCTGACCTCTGACCCCTCAGGGCAGGATGGGAAATCTCTGCCTGAGCTTAAGAGAAACGGGTTAAAAATGCATCTGTGAATTATGACACGGTTGTAGCTCCATAGATCTGAGCTGTAGTAAACAGAAACGGCCACATGGTGGCAGCACTCCAGAAAACTAATAGCTCAGTTTAAGCAAAAAACAAAAAAAGTAAAAGCCCAACAGGAAGTCATAATTAGGAGCTCCAAAGTCATAATTACAAGAATAAAAGCCACAATTATGAGACAGAAAGTCGTAAAAGTCAGAGTTGTGACTTCCTGTTGGGCTTTTATTTTTCCTTTCATGGTGGAAACGGACTTTCATTTCAGAATAAAATGTAGAACCTTTAGAAAACGCAACACTGTGGTTTCCAAAGTGTGGTGTGGGGGCCAGCTGTGGCCCTCAGAATGACTCAGTGTGGCCATTGACTGCAGATCAACAACGGTACCAACTGGACCCAGGAGCAAAGGAGAGTTTCATCAACAAAAGGTTTCTGATGGCATCTGACCCAAATCCTGGTTCTGGTTCTGGAAAACCTTCTGCAGGAAACACGGCGACACCAGAACCGCCTCAGGTCCGGTTTCACTCAACTAAATGTTTCCTTTGTGTTTTATAGTTTTGTTGAGCATTTAATAAAAAACTATAACTTAACAGAACCACAGTGACGTCATCGATGAGCGACCTTCACCTGATGACGTCATCACATCCCACCTGAGGGAGGAGGAGCCGCCTGGTTCCGATCAGCAGTGACTGGACTGAGCGAGTCCAACAGAACCACCGGATTCTGGTTCTGAAGGACCCAAAGCGGCGGTTCCGACCAGCTGCTCACCTGCTCAGGTGACAGTGGGTGAAGCGCAGCGCGAGGCGGCTCTGACCCTCTGACGTCATGTCCCTGCAGCGCGTGTCCAGCTGTTCCAGCGCGCGCGCCCAACAGCCGCCGTACTGCGGCTGCGCGGCGAGGCTCTGGACCCGCCGCAGCGCCATCCGGCCGCGCTCAGGGTCCGGAGCCGAACCGGAACCGGCGGTGGACCCGAGAACCAGGGATCCGAACAGCAGCAGCAGCGACGCGGCCACGTCCTCCATCCTCACCTGCCTTCAGCTCAGCCAATCAGAGAGCCGCGTTTCCACCTGCCCGGGGCACGAGCGGGCCGTGACCTTTGACCTATAGAGGCTCATTAAAGGCTCCGCCCACAAGTGCTGGGCGGAACCACGTGACCCGAACGGAACGAAGCTCCTCTTTGATTGGAGGAATAAAGAAACAGGAAGTTGGAGATCAAACCGGAAATAAGAGAATTAAAAGCTGTTATGATCTGAGATTATGTGACATTAATCATTTATTTCTTCATTCCTCCAGGTGAGGCGGCGCAGCGGCAGCCATTTTGATTCATTAATATTAATAACGTTGTTTTGGTGGCCTTAGGATCATCTCTGCTTTTTGCGGATGATCTGGAGCGGTTCTCACTGAGCGGTTCGCGGCCCGGATGAGGCTCAGTGCCTCCAAATCCGAGGCCATGGTCTGGAAAAGGTTAGACTTTGATCAATGTTTCAATGGACTTTATTATCTTTCGGCCTCATGGAGTCACAACATGTCGATATGCAGCATCGTTATGATGTAATTTGATTAATATGATTTAATGACCTCTGGGTTCATTTGGACTGAATCTTTGCTTTAAAACCTTTTCATGTATGTAGTTCCTCAGTGCCACCAGCAGAGGGCGGTGGTGCCCCCCCCCCACCCCATTTAGCTGCTATGAGCTTCATGAAGATCTTTCCATCTTTCCACTGAGGTTCCACAGTAAGGAGCATGAAGCCTCCATCGTTCTGATAAAACCCTAATTATACCTCCTGTTGTTGCATAAATGTGCTTAATATTTAAATCTTGAAAGATGTTTGTGATCAGAGACGAAGCTCAGCCGGTTCTGATCGGCCCAGTTTGGAAGACGAGTCAAACACGGAGACCAGAGACGTGTCAGGGACAACAAATGGTTTTAGTTAGAAACAAAAATAAGAAAACAGGTAAAAACTAGTTCTTCTACAGCGACGGTGTTTTCTGGATCCACTGGATCAGATAAAAGCAGAATGTTCATCCTCAGGATTAGCAACTATGAGGTCACCACACACATCACTACTAAGGTCTAGAAACACAACATGGCTCGGCTGACATGGTGGCTTCTGGCAAGACACACAATATTATTATTATTCATATAGGCACTAAACTCTGGAACATGCAATATGGTGGCTGGTTACTGTAGATTGTGCTGGGTCCAGTCCTGTGGAGCGGGTCCAATCAGAGAGGAGCGGTTCTGCGGTGGGTTCGCTGCTCTGAGCAGCTGGCGGCGCGACGCAGAGGCCGGGCTACTGGGTCCAGAACCAGGAGGCTCATCGGGTCAGAGAGTCACAGAACCCTAACAGGAACCTCCAGCAGGTCTCGGTCCATCTGGTCCTGAAGACCAAACTGGACCGAGACGCCTGATGAAATCTGTGTCATCTTGTCTACCTCCTTCCCAACGCCTCCAGGTCCATCATGCAGCTTTCAGAGGCTTCCCTGCTCCAGAACACCTGAGTCCAACCATTGGCTGGTCACCAGGCCTGTTGGGAGCTGATCCCGGTCAGTTGGAGTCAGGATGTAGCTAAAGGCTGCAGGACGGGACCTCTGGAGGACCTGAGCTCCCCGGGGTTACACTAAGGGTTATTTCGTAGTCCTCCACTTCGTGCTGTAGGTCTGGACTGTTTCTCCAGGATTTGTACTTCTGGTAAAACAAACTGTGGATGGGAAAGTTTGTTGCTTCCATCTGTCGCATCAACTCTTTTATGGAAGAGCCAAAAATCACCTCATGTGAGCGTAAAACGTTGACCATTTCCATCAACCTTTTCTAATGCGACACTTCAAAACGGGCATGAAAAACATTGATGGAAACAGAGACTGGCGTCTCACGATGTCTGTTTTCAGTCTGCAGGTGTTGGAAGCTCCTGGTGAACTTGGAGTCGCTGGGATTGGACTGCTGGTCAGACACTAAACGACCACAGAGCCAAACATCTTCTGAAACCATCTGCGGTTCTGTTAGGAACGCCTGAAGCTCCGTTCGGACTCGGCCGTAAAGGTGGCAAGGAATCTCAGGGTAACGAGTGTCTGGGTCATCGGCCACAAGAACCGATTTTAAGACGTCATGCCTGCAGCTCACAAAGTATCCTGACTCCTCCCAACTGTGACTCTCAGATCTGAAGGGAAAAGTTCTGTCCTCTCTGCACCCGGACCCATCGGAACCACCTTCCTGGTGAGACCTGGACCTGAACTGAGTCAGGTCGGCCTCTGCGGACGCGGGCCGGTTGAAGGCCTGCAGGGTCTCTGAGCGACATGCAGGGGGTTGATTGAGATGTGCAAACTGTTCCAGACGTCTGACGTAAAGACACATTTAGAACGGGTCCTTTCCCACACATTCATTATCAAAAGAACTCAAATAAAGCTACTGTAGGCATGGGTTTGGTTTGATATCAAAAGTGCTTACGGTAGAAACTAAATTTGAGAGAAACAGACAAGTTCATGAAGACCAGTTTAGGAAAGATCCTGGAAGAACTGGCTGAACTGGAAATGTTGAAACACCAATGAGCAGCTTTTCTTATCGGCCGGATTCATCGGATCCTAAATCAGCTGAGAGGAACCATGAAGTCCTCCAGCTGATGAAGTCCTTCTGAATCAGGCCGTCAGAGTCGGGGTTCCAGCTGGTTCCAGATTCAAGACGGTCTGAGGAAATCTGGAAGAGGACCGAGAACGTTTGATCTCAGGCAAACGGCGAGAGACGAGAGTGAGAACAAGAACAGAAAGACTTTCTTTTTAGGGTTTCATGGAAAACTTTCAAAAATAAAGATGAGACGTTTTTAAGGAACCAATTTAAGGTGCAAACCGCCGCGTTGCCTCGGAGACTTTCAGTCAAGGACTGGTTTGAGGAAAGGACCGTCAGTCGACGGGGGCTAGTTAGAGTCAGGGCTGTTGGTAACATCACTTAAAGCTGTATAACAAAGACAAAACAATCAACTACTAAATAAAAACAGGTTATATTCCGGAAGCAACATTTTATCAGAGTAACGTGTTGTTAAGCGACGGTTCCAAACTACTCCCACCTCCACATGGAGACTAACAGGATGCAACAGCTGCCTTTAGATTATATACACACACGGACTTCTTCTGGTTTCTCCTCGTCTTGTTTTGTTCTAGAAAAAGACTCTATTCATCCCCCTGTCCATCCGTCCTTCAGCCCAAACTGCCTGAACCTTCTACAACTTCACAAAGTCTCCAGACAGAATCGTGACGATTCTTCCAGCTTCTGTTTGAAAACAGAGTGAGGTCCACACTCCTCCGTCTGTAAGGTCACCAATCAGCTTCCTGTCACCGACCAATCAGCTGACTCTCTCACTGACTGCAGTCCGTGACTCTACGGTTTCCTCACAGCTGGGACGGGGAACGCTGGACTGTGGGACAATGTCTCTGAGCTCCTCCGGCTCCACCCTCAGCCGAGCGCTGGACCCTGCTACCCCAGGAGGTCCAGGTGGGCCGGAGCTGGAAGGTCTCGACGTGCTGTTTGACCCTCTTTCACCTCCTGAAACCTCCCTGGTGTCTGGGAGCAGCTCTCCTCTGCCCTCCATGACGGGATCTCTCCTTGGGACCGGGCTCTCCAGGGGGGGCCGTGTGGTGCTCAGGTCCTGGGGCTCTTCACTCTGGTTCTGCTGATTGGGATGGGGGTGGCTGGATGGTAACGGTCGGTGAGAAACCAGGTTCTGGGCATGAAGCCTGGTGTGTTGAGAGAGGGACTGGAAGCTTTGAAAGTGTGTTTGGGGAGTGGGTGACCTAGGCTGGGTGGGGGACTGACTGGGTGGGGCTCTATGTGGATGTGGGACATGGTGTCGCGAGGTCAGTCTCACAGGCGGCACATGAAGGCCAGATGGCAAGTGAGGATGAGGTTGAGCTGGAAGCCTCGTCTGCAGTTGGCTTTGATTTTGGGTTGGAAACCTGGTCTGGGATTGACTCTGGGATGTGTGGTGTCCTGGTCTGGGGTTGACTCTGGTCTGGTGTCCTGGTCTGGGATTGACTCTGGGATGGTGTTGGTGTCCTGGTCTGGGGTTGACTCTGGGATGGTGTCCTGGTCTGGGGTTGACTCTGGTCTGGTGTCCTGGTCTGGGGTTGACTCTGGACTGGTGTCCTGGTCTGGGATTGACTCTGGTCTGGTGTCCTGGTCTGGGGTTGACTCTGGTCTGGTGTCCTGGTCTGGGGTTGACTCTGGTCTGGTGTCCTGGTCTGGGATTGACTCGGATGGTGTTGGTGTCCTGGTCTGGGTTGACTCTGGGATGGTTGTCCTGGTCTGGGGTTGACTCTGGGATGGTGTCCTGGTCTGGGGTTGACTCTGGTCTGGTGTCCTGGTCTGGGGTTGACTCTGGCTGTGATGGTGTCCTGGTCTGGGGTTGACTCTGGTCTGGTGTCCTGGTCTGGGATTGACTCTGGGATGGTGTCCTGGTGTGGGATTGACTCTGGATGGTGTCCTGGTCTGGGGTTGACTCTGGACTTGGTGTCCTGGTCTGGGGTTGACTCTGGATCTGGTGTCCTGGTCTGGGATTGACTCTGGTCTGGTGTCCTGGTCTGGGATTGACTCTGGACTGGTGTCCTGGTCTGGGGTTGACGCTGGACTGGTGTCCTGGTCTGGGGTTGACTCTGGACTGGTGTCCTGGTCTGGGGTTGACTCTGGGATGGTGTCCTGGTCTGGGTTGACTCTGGACTGGTGTCCTGGTCTGGGGTGTGGACTCGGTGTGTCTGGTCTGGGTGTCGCTGTGTCTGGTGTTGACTTGGATTCTGTTGGTGTTGGATGGTGTCCTGGTCTGGGGTTGACTCTGGACTGGTGTCCTGGTCTGGGGATGACTCTGGGATGGTGTCCTGGTCTGGGGTTGACTCTGGCTGGTGTCCTGGTCTGGGTTGACTCTGGACTGGTGTCTGGTCTGGGATTGACTCTGGATGGTGTCCTGGTCTGGGTTGACTCTGGACTGGTGTCCTGGTCTGGGGTTGACTCTGGATGGTGTCCTGGTCTGGATTGACTCTGATGGTGTCTGGTGGGTTGACTCTGGTTGGGTTGACTCTGGATGGTGTCCTGGTCTGGGTTGACTTGGATGGTCCTTGTCTGGGGTGATCTGTTTGGTGTTGGGATTGATTGGGTGGTGTCCTGGTCTGGGGTTGATCTGGTCTGGTGTCTGGTCTGGGTTGACTCTGGATGGTGTCCTGGTCTGGGAGTGATCTGTGAGTCTGGTTGGTTGGACTCGGATGGGTCGGGGGTGGGTCTGTGGGATGACTGGACGGGCTGTGTGACTGGATGGACTCCTGGTCTGAGGTGACTTGAATGGGTAGGTACTTGGTGGGCATGTAGTGATGGTTGGTGGGGTCTGGTTGGACGAGTGACTGGCTGGATGGAGTGGGGCTGACTGGAGGTCTGGGGTGGGTTGTGTAGCTGGGTGGTAGGCAAATGTTCGGTGGATGAGGCTGGATGCTGGTGGAGGACTGGACTGTGATGTGAAGCCTGGTTTGAGATGGCTGAGCATACAGAGTAGGTGGGGACTTGGGTGGAGCATGTCCAGTCTGATGGTGGCTTTGGTGCTGGGCTGTGGAGAGTGACTGGGCTGACTGGTTGGTAGACAATGGCTGACTGAGGGTCTGGGGTTGTTGGGGCCGAGGCTCAGGCAGTAAATGTCGGGTGGGGGATGAGTGGGATACCTGGGCTTGTGATGGACTGGGTGACGAGGTCTGAGGACAGGAACGGGGCTGGTGGTGTGGTGGAGGAACAGGCGGCTGAGGCACAGACTTCTGGTGTGGTTTGGGGGGAACCTTCGTTTCAGGGGCTTGATGAGGATCAGCTTCAGGCCTGTGGTGGCGAGGAGGTGATTCAGAACCTGTTGGAGGAGGAGGATCGAAAGGTGAGCCAGAGGACGGGTGGTGGTGGTGTTTATGAGGTGGTCGCTCCTTCCTCTTGTGGCTTTTTGACGGGATGACTGCTGCTGCTGCTGCTGCTGTCCTTCCACCCCCTCCTTCATCCTCACCAACATCCTTGCCTTTGCTTCCTTCATCTCCAGATTCTCTCTTGTCCTTGTGCTTCTGGGTCTTATGTGACTTGTGTCTCTCATCTGAAGCAGGGAGCTGCTTCTCTGATTGGCTGGATGGAGGCTTTGGGTCAGAGGTCGGACCTCCCTCCGCCTGAGCTGCGCCAGTGCCTCCGGTCTCAGCAGGTGAGACCAGAGGAGCCTGAACACTCTCCATCTCTTCCACAGTTTCTCTTGTTTTGCGCTTTTTGATTGGCAGAGCCGTTTCCTGGACAACAGGTTTAGTGGAAGACTCCTTGGCTGCTCTGCGTTTGGCCTCGGCCGCCATCATGGCAGCTGCAGTGTAGCTTCCAGCTGCTGAGCTACCAGAGGCTGTGGGTGAAGACGTGGATGCAGTGGCGACCGATGGCGGTGCAGAGGTGGATCCTGGTTTCCTTCCTCGTTTTTTGGGAGCGGCTTTGGGTGGAGGTGGAAGTTCCTGTTCGGATTTTCTCTTTCTGCCTGGCCGGGACTTGGGCCCTGCGGGAGGAGACACCACCTGCAGAGGAACAACCAGAGGAGCAGCAGCATGAGTCTGATGTTGTGGTCACAGAGTGAGCAGGTGAGGGTCTGAACAACGCTCCTACCTTGGATGAGGCTCCAGAGGACTCGGTCTTGCCGAGAGGCATTTTAACCAGCAGTTTTCCAGGAGTTTTCTCCACCACTCGCTTCATGGCCACTCCCTCGGTGGCCTGACGCATTTTTCCACTGCCTACACAAATACAAGAGATGAACACAGAAGAAGAGCAGAACCAAATCCTGTCCTGGATGTAAAGACTCGTCGGCAGCCGCTGCGGTCCTCGGTACCTTTGGGCCGCCCTCGGCCGCGTCCCGATGGCTTCACCACCTTCGGCTTTTTGGGAGGCCTCTTCTCACGCCGCGATGGGCTCCCGCGCCCCGTGACGGTGAAATCAAAGTCATTGGGATCGGTCTGTTTGTCCCCGATCTTCTCAAAGTGAGCAAGGAGCTCCACCTTGGAGCGAAACGCCTTCCCCTCCGAGCTTCACAGGACAGAAACGGCTGCATGTTAATGGCCTTCGGTGGAGATTGTGTTCTTAAGCACCAAGGGAACCACGTTGATCACGACTTACTTGATCAGGTAGACGTCGAACTTCCCTGCGGATCGTCCAGACTTCCTCTGCTTCAGCTTGCGGGTCCAGCCTTGGGGCAGCGACGGGTCGTCGTACATCGGCCCTCGGTCTCGAATGACGGAGCGGCGCTGCCTGGGAGAGCCAGCCGACTCGGACCCCTGGTCTGAGGGTCCCGCCATCTGAAGGTGGGAGGACACGTCAACATTTCTGCACATCATCCTGGCCGTTACCTGTCCGTGTGTTCGGTACCTGGCTCTGTGGCTCCGCCCCCACCTGTTCACCTGCTGACGGGGGGGTCGAGGCCGCGGACTCGGCCCCCTGGTCGCCATGACGGCGCTTCTTCGTCTTACTGTGAGACCTGTCTCTGTGTCGGGTTGAGGGTTGGGGGTCTCCCTCTGCCTGTCCCTCCTCCCTGGGGAAAACGACCCTCAGTTAGTCGATGCTGCATGGAGTCCGAGTCGCCATGGTGGTTTTCCCAGGCGGTGAAACTGAAAGGGCTACTTGACGACGGTCCACCTGTAGACCAGCGGCTCCTAACGCCTGACGGTTTGTCTTTTACTGGGTTTAGATAGAAAAAACCTTATAACCTCTTTGAAATAGGGCCGTAGTGATGCAACAATCTCACGATACGATATTCTGCCCATGATACCACATATATCACGATATTCAGCAAACGATACAATTCAATACACATTTGTGATTTTCCTGAGGTTTCAGAGGGACAGAGTGATTTTGGTGACATTTTGTGACTGTTATAAAGTTGGACTGAATGAATTTAACTGAAAACTGATTAAAAGCTCCAACTACACAATACCTGGTTCTGGTTGGACACAGACTTAAAGTGGACAGCTGGACAAAATGAACCAAAGAAGTGGAGAGAAAACATGTTTCTTTTAGTTGAAACAGTCCAAACTGTAGCTTCATGCATTAGTAAAGTAAATAAAGTGAACCAAGCAGCTGCTCTACTTTGAGTAGCGAATGAATCTGTTGTTTTATTGTTTAAGTTTAAATGGCCTCAGGCAACATTTGGTTTCATGTGTAACATAAAAACAACCTGAAGTGACTGGATAGAAACTGATTTCTCTCGTTATTGTCATCAAATATTGTTTTTAATCCTGACAGGAGGATCATCTGATCAGTGATCGGCTGGTTGAGTCTTCCTGTTCGTCCATCATCAGCTTCTGAGACAGTTTTACATGGCGGCGCTTCAGTTAAAGTTCTACGGGTCAGAATGCGCCGGTCGGACCGGGAGGAGAGCCGGACCGGTCTGGTTCTGCTCCGACTACACCATAAACTCTGTCATCAGAGGCTTCCTCTTGTTTTGATCTCTCAGAGGTCACCTGATCAGAACCAGAACCGGTTCCAGAACCAGGTTCTGAAGGCAATCAGCTGTTTTAAAGGGACTTTGATGTCTTTAAACAGACCAGAATAATAATAATGTGAATAAAAGTTGTTTCTGACTCAGTTATTGAAGGTCCAAACCTGGTTCTGAGTGGAAAGTCATCACAGACTCAGAACTTTGACCCGCTTGGTTCTGGACTCGTACAGCAGCCCACAGCATTACGCTGCCTCTGCCGTGTTCTGGTTGTTTTCCAACATCCGGTGACCTCAGAACGTTTCTCCACACGGGACCCTGACCTCAGAACGTTTCTCCACACGGGTCCTGACCTCTGACCTCAGAACGTTTCTCCACACGGTCCTGACCTCTGACCTCAGAACGTTTCTCCACACGGGCCCTGACCTCTGACCTCAGAACGTTTCTCCACACGGGTCCTGACCTCTGACCTCAGAACGTTTCTCCACACGGGCCCTGACCTCTGACCTCAGAACGTTTCTCCACACGGGTCCTGACCTCTGACCTCAGAACGTTTCTCCACACGGGTCCTGACCTCTGACCTCAGAACGTTTCTCCACACGGGCCCTGACCTCTGACCTCAGAACGTTTCTCCACACGGGTCCTGACCTCTGACCTCAGCTGAGGCCGTGAGCTGAGCTGGTTCTGGTTCTGACTCGGTTCTGTTGTTCTTAGAAAGCTTTAACCAGCAGAATGAGCAGGTTCGGTTCCGACCCGGTTCTGATCTGAACTCTGCTTGTTGTTGAAACAGGAAGTGAGCAGCTCACACATCGGAACCACAGACGCTGCTCTGCTCAGCGGCACTCCGGCAGCGGCTGCAGCTCCGCCTGCTGGCGCTGAGGAACCGGGGGCGGTTAACCCGGGTTACCGTGGAGCGCGTGCGTGTGCGTGCGCGTGCTCGCTAGCGGCTAGCCCGTTAGCTGCAGCGGAGCGGCGGAGCGGCGGAGCGGCAGCCCCGCCGCTCCGCCGCTCCGCCCGGGCAGCGCGGAGCCCCGCCGCGGGCCCTCGGGGCTCCGGCGGCGGGGCTCCGGGGCGCCCCGCTCCGGGATCACTGTGTGACGTTATTGCCGCTAACCCCGCTCCGCGGAGACGGCCCGGGGTGAAAATCTGCGCACTTTGCGTCATAAAGCTGCGGGGAGGAAACAGCGGCGCCAAACTGAACGGGAAGCCTCGGGAAGAGAAGATGGAAGAGGAAAACACTTACAGTCTGTCCGTTCCGCGCTCCGCGGCGGCCATTTTTATTTAAATAAATAAATTTATATTAAAAAACTCCAAACATCTCCGCCGTCCTCCGTCAGCAGCGAAACACCGCGAGATCTCAGCCCACAGCAGCCAAGACGAACAACCAGGGGCGGCGTAATCCCGCGAGATCTTAGCCTGGTGACGTCAAGCTGAGGCTTTCAGGGGCCTTTCGGAAAATCCTCCGCCGCTTCCTTCAGAAGTTTGAACGGAGGATCTTTTCTTTCTCCTCCCGTCTCTCCATCACCTGTGGCTCGGTGAACTACTGTAATCAATACTTCTGATCACTCAAATCAAATCAAGCAGCAGAAATCGCCATGATCTATCGAAACATTGCTAAGTTTCGATAAGTCCTCGCTGTGATGCCGTGTTTGTTCCCCCAAGTCTTTATGCACAAAAACTCCTCATTTCAAGAAATGTTCTGAAAACTCATATTTATTCTCAAATTTACTTCCCTGAAAAACTTATTATGACTATTGAAACTTTATTTGCAAACTGCACGTTCGTTGCTGCACTAATGAAAACCAAAACATCAAAAATAAAAATAAGATAATAAAAACATTTGTAATTTAACAAAAATTAAAGTCAACAAAATTACATAAAAGAATGGAAAACATTATAATTACCTTTATTAAAACGTTGTTGGCAGTGTTTATGTCTAGTTACATTAATACACATATAGTATAACAAAAATAAACTCATCAATTCCACATGTGAAACTACTTCCGTTATTTTGCTGCAGTACCAGGTTGAAGCAGCAGGTGGCAGAGTGGCTCAGTGGTGCGGCTGGAGGTGATGCCTTGCACTAAGAAGGTTCTGGGTTCTAATCCCAGCCTGGGGTCTTCTGGAGGTTCTTCCGAAGGATGTGTGGCTTCCTCCCGGTCCAGATCGGGACCGGCTGTCCCACCTGTGTGTGTGTGTGTCTCTGTGTGTGTGTGTGTGTGTGTGTGTCTCTGTGTGTGTGTGTTGTGTGTGTGTGTCTTGTGTGTGTGTGTGTGTGTGTGTGTGTGTGTCTCTGTGTGTGTGGTGTGTGTGTGTGTGTGTGTGTGTCTCTGTGTGTGTGTGTGTGTGTGTGTGTGTGTGTGTGTCTCTGTGTGTGTGTGTGTGTGTGTGTGTGTGTTTCTGTGTGTGTGTGTTGTGTGTGTGTCTCTGTGTGTGTGTGTGTGTGTTGTGTGTGTGTCTCTGTGTGTGTGTGTGTTCTGTGTGTGGTGCTCTGTGTGTGTGTGTGCTGTGGTGTGTTGTGGTGTGTGTGGTTTTCCTGGGTGTGGTGTGTGTGTGTGTGTGTCTCTGTGTGTGGTGTGTGTCTGTGTGTCTCTGTGTGTGTGTGTGTTGTGTGTCTCTGTGTGTGTGTGTGTGTGTGTCTCTGTGTGTGTGTGTGTGTGTGTGTGTGTGTGTGTGTGTGTGCTCGGTGTGTGTGTGTGTCTGTGTGTTCTTGGTGTGTGTGTGTGTGTCTCTGTGTGTGTGTGTGTGTGTGTGTGTCTCTGTGTGTGTGTGTGTGTCTGTGTGTGTGTCTCGTGTGTGTGTGTGTGTGTCTCTGTGTGTGTGTGTGTGTGTCTCTGTGTGTTGTGTGTGTGTGTGTCTCTTTGTGTGTGTGGTGTGTGTGTGTTGTCTCTGGTGTGTGTGTGTGTTTGTGTGTGTGTGTGTGTCTCTGTGTGTGTGTGTGTGTGTGTGTCTCTGTGTGTGTGTGTGTGGTGTGTTGTGTGTGTGTGTGTGTGTGTCTCTGTGTGTGTGTGTGTGTGTGTGTCTGTGTGTGTGTGTGTGTGTGTCTCT
>CM065359.1:725000-767500 GCA_033032245.1 Poecilia picta
AGAGTCTGACCTCAGCCCCCAGCAGGGCTAAGACCCAGGAGAAGATATTTGTTGGTGCGGTTTTCTAAATAACTGCTTATTTACATTAATAAACCTAAAACCAGATATGATCCAGGTAGAAGTTCAGGTCAGTGACTAGTGAAAATGAGTCGTTAACCTGAACTAGATTTAAAAATCATACTTAGAATTTTTATTACCTCTATTTTTATCTTAACATTATGTGGCTTTTGGCCTTTTTCCTTGAAACAAGAATGTTTGTCCATCTGTGGAAACGTGGAGATTAGAGTCAGAGTTTCACTGTTTCACTGTTTCATGAAGTGAGTCTGCTTCAGTATAAAACACCTTTCTATTCACAGCCTGACCCTGACTGGTACTGTTCTTTAGTTTGACCTTATTTAGTGACTCCAGAGGTTGGGAAATTAAAAATAACACAACAGTCACTAAACAAACTTTAAAACACAGAACCAAACCAACTAGACCAGGATCAGACTAACACATTATTCATACACATATTTTGCACATTTACATAATTTTGTACTGAACTACAAAATACTCTACAAATAAATAAAGCCAAATCTGAACACAATTTCATTCATAAATATAAAAATATCTCTAAATTAATTAAGTACTGCTTTGCCACTTAAAATTACCCACTGCAAAAAATCACTCAGCAGAATATTTGGCAAATTATCATCTGAATAAAGTGCTGATGATACAAGTCTGGCCTCTTATAGCTGGTTAAAAATATATATATATATAATGATCTTTACTGTTTCCTTTGGAGGCTGGTTCTAGACCAGATTTACCAGGTCAGTGTGGTCAGTGTTTTATTATGGAGACACTTAAAAAACAAACGAAAACAGAGCCATATTTCAGCATTTATTGTTGTGAACCAAAGAGCTACGTTTGTCTCCAGAGGTTCAGGTTTCAGATCCAGCAGATGGAAACTCTGGTCCTATACAGCAGCTAAACGTGCAGCTCTATCATTTTTAATTCAAGGTTAAAATAAAATTGTGAAGGTTTAATAAATATCCACCACTGAATATTTAATAGAATATTTAGTATAAGTTCTTGAGGCCCCGGTTGGCCCCCGTCTAGAACCGGCCCTGGGCTGCAGGTCTGGAGCATTTAGCTTAGCATGATTTTTCTTCATTGATAGGAAGTCAGATTATCCAAACTGGTAAACCACATTAATAAGGTATTAGTGAAATAATACATTAAATGAGAACTGAACTATTATTCATACAATATATCAACATTTCAGAATAAAACACACAAAGTAATGTAGGAAATATTGATGTATTTACTGCTGATCTATTAGTGTGATTTGGGCTTTAAATGGCCACTTATTTTATCTATTATTTATTAAATATCATCCTAATCAAACCACAACCAGAAACCGAATCAGTAATAAAATGTTCGGCTCCATCTGAGCCTCAGGAGATGATGGAGAGTCTCAGGTTCCTCAGGTTCTTCAGGTTGCGGTTCCTCTCCTGATCCATTCCGTCCTTCATACAGCAGCTCGTCGCCATGACGGAGACATTTTGTCCATCTATGTAGACAGTGTCCATCCTTTTGTCTTGTCAGGACCTGGAATCGGGTCAGGACGTTTCAAAAGACGGGGTTGACAGCGGCTCACCGCGGCCGCGTAGTGTCCGTCTCTAGGCAACCAGCAGCGCTCTGGGGTCCTTCCGCTCCCGCCACTAGGATTTAGCTGACCGTAATATGTCCTGTTTTATTTTGATGTGTGTGAATCGAGTCATTTATGTCTCGGTTCGCCTCACGGCCAAATCTGACCGTTATTAGCAGGTCTGACCACTTCACCACATGTAGGACCTTCCTGAGGGCTGCTGACAAAGGACAGGTTTGACGGTACTGGGTTCGAACCAGTACACGTTACTTCCACCTGCGCAGGTGCAGAGGAGGCTTTTATTGTGACACGCCACACCGGAAGCGGCTCCTGGTGCCTGACGCTTGTGAACAGTGTGAACGGAAGTTGCCGCAGATCAGAAGTTCTGAAGTTGGTCAGTCCGGAGAGGAATCGGCTGGTTCTGATGCGACCCGGTCCGGCTCGGTTCGGTCAGAAACATGTCGGCGGAAGACCCGCGGGCCAACTTCCTGTTCCAGCTGCCCTCCTCGGTCTACTGCGAGTTCTGCCGGGTCATGGATGGACTGCTGGACCTGGACTGGACCCGGTTCGGTGAGTAACAGAACCATCCGAACAGCGGGAGGCGGTACCGAAACCACCGGGATTTACACCTGAGTCACGTGCTGAAGGGTCGCGGTGACGCCACAGGTTGAGTCACGTGATCATTTGGGTTCAGGTGAGGTTCCGTTAGCAGGGCGTGGTTCTGTCTGGAGGTTCTGGTCGGTTCGGTACCAGTAAAAACTAACTACGTCCCTCTTTAGAGATTGGAGTGGACAGAGTTTCTCCTCAACATGTGGTTCTGGTGCCGGGTTTGGGTCAGAACTGTAGAACCCGGGTCCTGATGAGAGGAACATGGAACCGAATCAGATTCATAGTTTCAGAACTTTCTGATCCAGCTCTGATCCCCAACAGCAGCAGGACCAAACTGGGTCAGAACCAGCCAGGAGGATAAACACACGGTCCATTAGGACCAGAACCAGGTCGACCCAGCAGGAGGTTCTGTAGAAACATCACTAACAGTGACGGGTTGGTACCTAGAGAGATCCAACTTACGGTTCTGAAGGTTTTCTACTGTGTAACTGGGATGGTCCAACAGAACCACCTGGGTTCTGAATCTCTACAGCAGAACCAAACGGTCTGAGTCGGCTTCGGCCTCCACCGGGTTCATTTCACTCCTCATTGTTTGGGTTCTAACAGAACCAAAGATCCGTTTGACAACAGTCTCAGAACCAGCTCCAGGTTTTATCAACAGAACTGCAGAACCTTCTCAGAGTGACCCGGCAGTTCTGGTTCTGATGCTCAGCTGTCCTCAAGCTGGGTCAGAACCGGTTCTGGAACTAAAACTGAGGATAGTCAGGTCATTACTGAGTAGCAGGAACCTAAAGAACTTGGTCTAAATAATGTGTTAGTAACGATTTTATTAATGTCAGTAATAATTTATTAATGTTAGTAATAATGTTATTAATGTCAGTAATAATTTATTAATGTTAGTAATAATGTTATTAATGTTAGTAATAATTTATTAATGTCAGTAATAATTTATTAATGTTAGTAATAATGTTATAAATGTTAGTAATAATTTATTATTTTCATTTGATTGGTTTGAATCAAACTGATAAACTCAATAAATATGTCAGAGATTACAGAGGAATCTGACCCAAATCTTTGTTTTTCACCAGAACCCCAAATATTATTTTATCTCCACTGTTAATAGTAAATCATTTCTGCAGATGCAGGCTGGCGTCTTTGATTCTTTTCTATATCATTTTTCATGTTCTCCATTGTTCACAGCAAGTGGTTGTTGCTCCAACAACAAACGATGGAAAACGATGCTTTGCTACGCGTCTTTCTGTCTACAACAGTAAAATAATTCTGGGGGTTATTTCACCGCAGAGGAGATTCTTCTTTCTCTGGAGCCAGTTTGTTACATTTTATTGTCAAATTTATTAACAAATTTGATATTAATGTGTTTTTATTATGATTAACTATGATTTTTTCTTACCATCCTGGTATTTTGGTTCCCTCAGCCACTTAGGACTCTCCATGCTGAGGGAAGTAAAGAAAGTTTAGAATTTTGAGGAAATGTTCAAACTGAAGGAGTTGGACAGGAAAAGGTCTTCATACACCACGGTGTTGGTTCTGGTTGCTCTTAGTGGTTATTTTTGACACTTGAAACTAGCAGTGAGCTGAAGTTGTGAAGGGGAACCATCTGCTCCGGCCGTGGCATGAGAACCTGAAGCGGAACCACAGGGAACTGAAAGTGTCCTACCAACAATCTGCTCTTGAACTCATCTCAACATGAGCCTGAGGAGACGCCGCCATCGGCCCCCTGTCAGTTATGAGGTCCATCTGATGGACGGACACCATCAGGACACAAATAACAGCAAGTAGAGACAAAGAACGATGGGGCCACCAACATGGAGCCTTGGGGAACTCCCAGGAAAGAGAGAAAGGGTCAGGCCCGGCAGCATGGGGGGGATGGGGGGCCCACAGGCTCAGCCGGGCCCCCTGGACTTGTATCTTAAAGTGGCCTTTAACTCTCTGCAGCAGGGGCTCCCCATATCTTCTGTCACTTTTTTTCTGCAGGTAAAAATGTTGATGTTCCGATCGGGTCTTTTGCTGCCGATCACCTGGATTGGCAGAAGGAGGCAGATCGATTTCAGAGATTAGCTATTTTATGTTATTTCATAGCCAAAGTTTAGATGTAAAATATTTTATTGTTTGCGTAAGTTAGGTGCTGCAGCCTTAACGTTCGGTGAAATATCACGACCGGAAGCCTCAGCGCCGGTCCAACCGCGTCTTACACTGCCAGCTCGTTTTGACTTATCGGTTTAGTTTTCAGACCACTTTGGTCTTCCGGGTCAGTGTTGGTATCTGATCGCTCCGGATCGCTGCAGTGAGCCCCGATGTAGCCAAACTCCGTCTACTGTTTGTTCTTGTAAACGTCATATTGTTGCTGCGCAGTGTGAAGGACAGAGACCAGCTGCAAAACGAGACGCTGATCGGCATCACCAATCATCATGGGTACCAGCCGATCGATCGGCACAGCTCCAGTTAAAACGGTTTAATCCATGTTAACGTCGTAACCGGTTTTTCCGAGCCGCCTTTAAACGCATCATGGACTCTTTGACACAAACTTCAGACTTCATAAAAAACAAATGTCATTATTTATTTAGACGAGTTTCTTTGTCCTGCGGCTCCTGACCCAAACAAAATGTTACAACAAACATCTGTTTCCGGGCCGTTCACATCTGGACGACCGTTCCTAACCGAACCGAACCAAACCGGACCAAACCGAACCGTTCCTAAACGAACCGAATCAAACCAAAACGAACCGTTCCTAAACGAACCGAACCTGACCGAACCAAACCGAACCAAACCTGACCGAACCCAACCGTTCCTAAACAAACGAACCGAACCAAACTGAACCAAACCAAACCGAACCGTTCCTAAACGAACCGAACCAAACTGAACCGAACCTAACTGAACCGAACCAACTGAACCGTTCCTAAACGAACCGAACCAAACTGAACCGAACCTAACTGAACCGAACCAAACCAAACCGTTCCTAAACAAACCGAACCAAACCGAATCGTTCCTAACGAACCAAACCGAACCGTTCCTAAACGAACCGAACCAAACTGAACCAAACCAAACCGAACCGTTCCTAAACAAACCGAACCAAACCGAACGTTCCTAAACAAACCGAACCAAACCGAATCGTTCCTAAACGAAACAAACCGAACCAAACTGAACCAAACTTAACCGTTCCTAAACGAACCGAACCAAACCGAATCGTTCCTAAACGAACCGAACCGAACCATTCCTAAACCAACCGAACCAAACCAAACCGTTCCTAAACAAACCAAACCAGACCGGACGGACCGAACTGAACCTGACCGAAACAACCTGACCGAACCGAACCAAACCGAATCGTTCCTAAACGAACCGAACCAAACCGAATCGTTCCTAAACGAACCGAACCGAACCATTCCTAAACCAACCGAACCAAACCAAACCGTTCCTAAACAAACCAAACCAGACCGGACCGGACCGAACTGAACCTGACCGAAACAAACCTGACCGAACCGAACCAAACCGAATCGTTCCTAAACGAACCGAACCAAACCGAATCGTTCCTAAACAAACCGAACCAAACCGAATCGTTCCTAAACGAACCGAACCAAACCGAATCGTTCCTAAACAAACCGAACCAAACCGAATCGTTCCTAAACGAACCGAACCAAACTGAACCGAAACCGAACCGTTCCTAAACCAACCAAACCAAACCGAACCGTTCCTAAACCAACCAAACCAAACCGAACTGTTCCTAAACCAACCAAACCAAACCGAACCGTTCCTAAACCAACCAAACCAAACTGAACCGTTCCTAACAAACCAAACCGGACCGAACCTGACCGAACCAACCGAACCGGACCGGACCGAACTGATTCTGACTGAACCAAACCTGACCGAACCGAACCGAACTGAATCTGACCGAACTGAACCTGACCGAACCAAACCTGACCGAACCGAACCAAACCGAACCGTTCCTAAACCAACCAAACCAAACCGAACCGTTCCTAAACAAAACCAAACCGGACCGAACCTGACCGAACCGAACCAAACGAACCGAACCGAACCGAACCAAACCGAACCGTTCCTAAACAAACCAAACCGGACCGAACCAAACCGAACCGTTCCTAAACAAACCAAACCGGCCGAACCGAACTGAACCTGGCCGAACCAAACCTGACCGAACCGAACCAAACCGAACCGTTCCTAAACCAACCAAACCAAACCGAACCGAACCTGACCGAACCGAACCTGACTGAACAGAACCAAACTTAACATCACCGAACCGAACCGAACGAACCAAACCAAACTGAACCGAACTGACCAAACCGAACCGTTCCTAAACGAACCGAACCAAACCGAACCTGACGAACCGAACCTGACCCTTTGCTGAGCCAAGCTAAACGCCGCCGCCGTCTCTTCTGGAATCACTGGCATCCCATTGGGATCCGGACCGAACTAAACGGGTCCAGTCCCGTTGTGTCTCACTTCTCCAGCGGCCGGAGCGCATGATGAGCAGCGTTTCTGCGGTGCTGGTTCTGATCCGGTCGCTCGGTTCTGTCCCCTCAGCCTCGGCGGTCCTCAGAGACCAGACGGCGGTGCGCCTGGCCTACCGGAGGGAGCAGCGGACCGACTGGGTCATGCAGAACTGGGGCAGCAGGAACGGCCGAGTCGGGGAGTTGGTCGACCTTCTGGAGTCTCTGCAGCTGTTCAGGCCGCGGGACATCGTCCTGAGCTGTGAGTTGACCCCTGACCTCTGGCCTGTAGAGCAGTGTGACCTTCAGCTCCGATTCTCTGCAGGGATGCGGACCCTGAGTCGTCCTCCTCCTCTTCCTCCCGCTCTTCCTCCTCCTCCGTATGAACCGTCAGCAGCTCAGTCCACAGGTGAGACCCGGCAGGTCTGACATGGCTGCAGCGCTCTGATTGGTCGGATGAGCTGATGATGTCACTGCTCTGCCCGCCAGCCGAGTGTCCAGAAAGGAAACCGCTGCCCGGGCCGGCGCCGCCCCCCATCAACCTGTTCTCTGAGAACCACCAGCCCAGGCCCCCCGCCGCCACTGATGATGTCACGCCTCCATCGCCATGCGGCGCCATCGCCGCCATCAACTGCTGGACATACGAAGAGGTGCATGCTGGGACGCGAGGCTTCTCGCCCAGCCTTCAGGTCGGGGAGGGCCTTCGGCGTGGTTTACCGAGCGACGCTCAGCAACATGGACTGCGCCGTCAAGAGACTCCGACAGGTCAGCCAATCACAGCGCAGCACAGAGTCATGTGCTTCCAGACACAATAGGCTTGTCCCAATTCAGGGTCTGACTCCTGCGAAGGCCTGTAGGCCATAGCGCGGCGAAAAGGCCTGTCCGAATTCAAAGACTCGTTCAGACTCGTCCTCCTTTCCACACATTGGGAGGATGGGTCCTTCACGGCCCACCATATCCCATAATTCATTGCGGGTCCAAACTGGGCATTCAGGCAGAGCGGCAGTGACGGATAATTATTTTCCATATTATGTGATTTTTTACAGCATTTTTAGGTGAGAAAGTCTGAAATATCTGTTCGCTTCATCAACCAAAGTAGCTCTGACGTTTTGTGACGTTTTCTGCGTCGGCCACCAGCTCAGCTCTGACGTTTCGTGACGTTTGCTGCGTCGGCCACCAGCTCAGCTCTGACGTTTCGTGACGTTTGCTGCGTCGGCCGCCACCTCTGACGTTTTGTGACGTTTGCTGCGTCGGCCACCAGCTCAGCTCTGACGTTTCGTGACGTTTGCTGCGTCAGCCACCAGCTCAGCTCTGACGTTTTGTGACGTTTGCTGCGTCGGCCACCAGCTCAGCTCTGACGTTTCGGGACGTTTGCTGCGTCGGCCACCAGCTCAGCTCTGACGTTTCGGGACGTTTGCTGCGTCGGCCACCAGCTCCCCTCGCTCCAGGTTCGGCGTACATGACGCCATGTCTGCCGGTCCGTCGTCATGAAGTCTCCCACTAGCTTTAAACACAGACATTACTTAAAGAAAAATGTTTGCTTTACCAAAGTACTTAATTTATTTCTAAGCAAATCGTTTTAATCGATTAATAGTTTTAATCAACTGTAATGACTTATATCTGTAAATGAATAATTTACTTATATATATTCCTTGTAGAAATGTGAACATATTGTGAAAGTATTCTGCTCATGGATTTCAATATGGATCAAAATAGCACAAAAAGAAACGTCATTTTGCACATATTTGTTTGTGAGGATGTACAATGTCCACACAGAGTCTCCATTTGGCGTCTAACCCCAACACCTGATATGCAAACTTCAAATGACTGTAACTCCTCAGTGCTTCAACATACAGTCATCAATGAGGCTCTAATGAAAGATAATGACCAGACGAATTACTGATGGTGGAAAATTACTTATAATTCTATAAATAAACTAGCATATCGGAGGGGGGTTAGCGTACAGTCAGCCCTCCTGCCCCTTCGTGTCTGTCCCCCCCAGGCGCCTCCTCGGCCCCCCCGCCCCCCTCTTGGCGACATGCTGGACCGCGGCCCCCTTCCTCCTGCGCCTCCATGCCTTCGCGCTCTTCGGTACGCTCTGCCCCCCTCGCTCTGACTGCTACAGCGGACAACTACGTTTCCAAACCCTGTCAGGTCCTGCAGCCATAATCATGATCATAATTATAATCCTAACTCCCATGAGGTGTGAAGAACATCCAGCTTTGACTCGCTGTGACAACATGTGTCCCCGTGTGTGAGAAGTCCTGTAAACACCGTTATGCTCAGGGCCCGACTGTGACGCAGCACCGGCCCACACATTGGTTTCACACATTGGTTTCACATGCAGCTGGTGGATCCAAGTCAAACAAACCCCAACAGGCCTTATGTCCTTACGACCGGACAGCTTTGGCTACAATACAGGATAATAATAATACAGGAAGTCCATGCTGAGAGTGAAACTCCATCACCTGTAGGAAGGAGTTTCTGCCTCAGCATGGATTTGAACTTCTCTCTCTTATTTACTTCGTATTTACGTGTGTCTCTCTGTTCTAAACCTGCTCCGTTTTTGCATCTTTTTGGTCTACTGCCTCTAGTGGCGTGGGGTGGTAACACAACTAATGTAATTACATCAAATGAGTCTTTATTATTTACTGTTATTTCCGTCATTATTGGCACCATAAAAGATAAATTCTCTAATAAGACACCATGATGTTTCCTTAACGATGTAGAGCTAATTAAATGACAATTAAATGACATAAATATTTATACGTTATGAATGATACTTTTTTATATCCATTTGTAGGAAGAATAAAATAAATGCATCTGTATATATATTTATGCCAGTAGTGATTTTAAGTCATCTCTGCTTACCGTATTTTCTGGACTATAAGGCGCATGCTAAAACATACGGTCAACAAAAACAAAGGTCACGGAAACAAAGCAGTAAGTTCAGTTGAACTTTATCCGACTATATAAAACACTCTGGTTATTTTTCTATTCTTCTTCCACAAACCCATCAGAGTCGTCCTCGTCTGTGTCTGAGCTGAACAGCATGTTTCTCCATCAGACCTGCCAGGTTCCTCTCGGCTTCAGCGCAGCAGCAGTTAAGGCAGATCCATCAGGCGTCCCCAGTGCGTCCACACGGTGGCGTAACTCGCTTCACTTCCTTTTCCCCAGCAGCAGAGAGACGAGACGGAGCCGCAGAGGAACCGGGGCGGTGGGAAACCCGTCTGGGTTTTACTGAGGCTGCAGAACTCGGACCCAGTCCTCTGATTGGTTTATCGCTGCCGGAGGACGTACTGAACACTTTACGTCTCCGTCAGGGACAGATTCTGGACACCAGTGGACACATGAGGCACCGATTATAAGGCCACTGCTGAGTTTGAGAAAATTTTAGGCTTTTAGGCGCCTTATAGTCTGGAAAATACGGTACTTTACACATTATTCTTTATTTATTGAAACATAAGTAAAGTTAATCATATTAAAGAAAGGGGGGGATCAAATAAGTTTCTACTTTTCCTTTTCAATCAGTTGCCTCAATATACGTCATGTATTTGAGAATAATACTGAAGTAAATAAACTGCACTGACTAACCTGAAGCTGCTGCTGCTGACAGGACGGCCAGATGGACTGGACTCTCCTCAGGAAAAGCTTCCAGACCGAAGTGGAGAACCTGTCCAAGTGAGTTCCTCCGGTTCTGATCCAGAACGTACCGCTCAGACATGAACACTCGTGTCGCTTCAGGTTCAGACATCCCAACATCGTAGACCTGCTGGGCTTCAGTGAGGGACAGGGAGGACAGATGTGTCTGATCTACGGCTTCATGCAGAACCGCTCCCTGGAGGACCAGCTGCAGAACGTAACTCGCTGCCTCCATGTTGTCCTCACTGTGGCTTCATGTTGTGGTAGCGGCGCTCTGTCCGCCGCAGGTGTGTTTCCGTCGGTCCCAGGCTGTGTGTCTTCCAGGCGCCGGGTCTCTCGTGGCCGGACCGGGTCGGCATCGTCGAAGGAGCAGCAGCAGCTCTTCAGTTCCTGCACCGGCCGCCGTCGCGTCAGGAGCCGCTGATTCATGGAGACGTCAAGAGGTCAGGACATCTGGGGAAACGCTGCCACCTGCAGGAGGGCCTGGAATGGACTGGTTCTCCCCAGAAACAGCCCATTAGGTCCATCCAGAACCAGAGCCAGTATTTTAACCAGAGCTGCTCCAGTGCTGGGATGAGCTCCGAAACCAGAATGAAGCTCTTCGTTCCTTCTATGTCTCTGCAGCTCTAACATCCTGCTGGACCAGCATTTGGTACCGAAGCTTTCAGACTTCGGTCTGGCCCGGTACGTCCCGCGGAACCGGGCCGGCTGCTCGACCCAGACGGCTTCTGTCGGCAAAACCACGACGGTGAGAGGAACGCTGGCCTACCTGCCCGACGAGTACGTGAGGAGAGGAGAGCTGTGCACGGCGGTGGACGTCTACAGCTTTGGAGTGGTGAGACGCAGGGGCTGATGGGACATGTAGTCTCTTACCACAGACGTCTCAAAAACCGTCCTGTGTGTTTCAGGTGCTGCTTGAGGTTCTGACGGGCCGCCGAGCTCTGGAGCAGGACGGGGCGTGTGGAGACCGATACCTGGTGAGAGCGTTGACCTTTGACCTGTTGGAGGAGTGGTGGACATCACCACCCGCCCAGGGAGGCGTCCTCAGGGTGGGGCTCCCACATCTCCATTCCATCTGGAGTTCAGGCCCCTACACCACCCAGCTGTAAGGCTGATGCGTCTGGGTCTTGGTTGTGATATCAACTGGTTCTGGTTCTGGTTGCAGAGGGACCTGGTGGACGAAGTCGATGACGGTCCAAACAGTCCGAGCCCAGATGCCTGGAGGAGACACCTGGACCGACGGCTGACTGCAGGTCGGGGTCAGAGATCAGGTTCTGGAGTTGCTGTTGACAGTTCTGGCTCTGCTCACCAAGCTGTTCTGCTGCCAGGCGGCGCCGCTGAGCCTCACGGCTGCCTGCAGGTGGCAGCGTTGGCCAGGAAGTGTCTGAACAGGCAGAGGAAGAAGAGACCAGCCATGACTGAGGTCAGAAACCTGACAAAACAACATGGAGGACGAGATCTAGTTCAGGTTCTCATCCGAAACTAGAACAAACTAACAGACCTCTGAGTCTGCAGCCCCAGGACCCAAGGTCCAGGTCTAGAGTCTACCAGGTCCAGGTCTAGAGGCTACCAGGTCTAGAGGCTACCAGGTCCAGGTCTAGAGGCTACCAGGTCTAGAGGCTACCAGGTCCAGGTCTAGAGGCTACCAGGTCCAGGTCTAGAGTCTACCAGGTCCAGGTCTAGAGTCTACCAGGTCCAGGTCCAGAGGCTACCAGGTCCAGGTCTAGAGTCTACCAGGTCCAGGTCTAGAGTCTACCAGGTCCAGGTCTAGAGTCTACCAGGTCCAGGTCTAGAGTCTACCAGGTCCAGGTCCAGAGGCTACCAGGTCCAGGTCCAGAGGCTACCAGGTCCAGGTCTAGAGGCTACCAGGTCTAGAGGCTACCAGGTCCAGGTCTAGAGGCTACCAGGTCCAGGTCTAGAGTCTACCAGGTCCAGGTCTAGAGTCTACCAGGTCCAGGTCTAGAGTCTACCAGGTCCAGAGGCTACCAGGTCTAGAGGCTACCAGGTCCCAGGTCCAGAGGCTACCAGGTTAGAGGCTACCAGGTCTAGAGGCTACCAGGTCCAGGTCTAGAGGCTACCAGGTCCAGGTCTAGAGGCTACCAGGTCCAGGTCTAGAGTCTACCAGGTCCAGGTCTAGAGTCTACCAGGTCCAGAGGCTACCAGGTCTAGAGGCTACCAGGTCTAGAGGCTACCAGGTCCAGAGGCTACCAGGTCTAGAGGCTACCAGGTCTAGAGGCTACCGGGTCTAGAGGCTACCAGGTCCAGGTCTAGAGGCTACCAGGTCCAGGTCTAGAGGCTACCAGGTCTACAGGCTACCAGGTCTAGAGGCTACCAGGTCTAGAGGCTACCAGGTCTAGGTCTAGAGGCTACCAGGTCTAGAGGCTACCAGGTCCAGGTCTAGAGGCTACCAGGTCTAGAGGCTACCAGGTCTAGTCTAGAGGCTACCAGGTCCAGGTCTAGAGTCTACCAGGTCCAGGTCTAGAGTCTACCAGGTCCAGGTCCAGAGGCTACCAGGTCCAGGTCCAGAGGCTACCAGGTCCAGGTCTAGAGGCTACCAGGTCTAGAGGCTACCAGGTCCAGGTCTAGAGGCTACCAGGTCTAGAGTCTACCAGGTCCAGGTCTAGAGTCTACCAGGTCCAGGTCTAGAGTCTACCAGGTCCAGAGGCTACCAGGTCTAGAGGCTACCAGGTCTAGAGGCTACCAGGTCCAGGTCCAGAGGCTACCAGGTTAGAGGCTACCAGGTCTAGAGGCTACCAGGTCCAGGTCTAGAGGCTAACCAGGTCCAGGTCTAGAGGCTACGAGGTCCAGGTCTAGAGTCTACCAGGTCCAGGTCTATAGTCTACCAGGTCCAGAGGCTACCAGGTCTAGAGGCTACCAGGTCTAGAGGCTACCGGGTCTAGAGGCTACCAGGTCCAGGTCTAGAGGCTACCAGGTCTAGAGGCTACCAGGTCCAGGTCTAGAGGCTACCAGGTCTAGAGGCTACCAGGTCCAGGTCTAGAGGCTACCAGGTCCAGGTCTAGAGGTTACCAGGTCCAGGTCTAGAGGCTACCAGGTCCAGGTCTAGAGGCTACCAGGTCTAGAGGCTACCAGGTCCAGGTCTAGAGGCTACCAGGTCTAGAGGCTACCAGGTCCAGGTCTAGAGGCTACCAGGTCCAGGTCTAGAGCTACCAGTCCAGGTCTAGAGGCTACCAGGCCTAGAGGCTACCAGTCCAGGTCTAGAGGCTACCAGGTCCAGGTCTAGAGGCTACCAGGTCTAGAGGCTACCAGGTCTAGAGGCTACCAGGTCCAGATCTAGAGTCTACCAGGTCCAGGTCTAGAGTCTACCAGGTCCAGGTCTAGAGTCTACCAGGTCCAGGTCTAGAGTCTACCAGGTCCAGGTCTAGAGGCTACCAGGTCTAGAGGCTACCAGGTCCAGGTCTAGAGTCTACCAGGTCCAGGTCTAGAGGCTACCAGGACTAGAGGCTACCAGGTCTAGAGTCTACCTGGTCTAGAGTCTACCAGGTCTAGAGTCTATCAGGACTCAGCTCTAGAGTCTACCAGGTCTAGAGGCTACCAGGTCCAGGTCTAGAGGCTACCAGGACTAGAGGCTACCAGGTCTAGAGTCTACCAGGTCTAGAGGCTACCAGGTCCAGGTCTAGAGGCTTCCAGGTCTAGAGTCTACCAGGTCTAGAGTCTACCAGGTCCAGGTCTAGAGGCTACCAGGTCCAGGTCTAGAGGCTACCAGGTCCAGGTCTAGAGGCTACCAGGTCCAGGTCTAGAGTCTATCAGGTCTAGAGTCTACCAGGTCTAGAGTCTACCAGGTCTAGAGGCTACCAGGTCCAGGTCTAGAGGCTACCAGGACTCAGGACTAGAGTCTACCAGGTCTAGAGGCTACCAGGTCCAGGTCTAGAGTCTACCAGGTCTAGAGGCTACCAGGTCCAGGTCTAGAGTCTACCAGGTCTAGAGTCTACCAGGTCCAGGTCTAGAGTCTACCAGGTCTAGAGTCTACCTGGTCCAGGTCTAGAGTCTACCAGGTCCAGGTCTAGAGTCTACCAGGTCCAGGTCTAGATCTTCACCCGGTTCTGTCCCCCTCAGGTCTTCGGCCTCCTGAAGACCCTCTCCTGCGATGTGAGGAAGGTCTCCTCCTCTTCCTCGGCTCCCCACCTCCCCCGCCTCCCCTACCAGTCCTTTCCCAACCCCCCTCGTTCCCTGGACTCCAGTGTCTCCGTCTCCCAGCAGCTGTCCAGACTGGGACCATCAGGACCGACCGGCTCCGTCTCCCGGTCCGACTCGTCCGACTCGTCCTCGTTTGGGCCCCTCGCCCCGCCTCACCCTCTGCAGTCCTCCTGTCTCGGTTCCGTCTCCCCCTCGTTCTCCCCCGGCCTCTCGCTCTCTGGCCCCTGCGAAACCGACGAGAGCCGGGGCTTCTCCCAGTACGACGTCCAGTTTGGGTCCACCGGGACCGGCTGCAGGCTCCAGAGCCAGAACCGGGCCGGGCCTGCAGAGTCCCGGCTGACCCAGAACCGGGCCGGGCCTGCAGAGTCCCGGCTGTCCCCGCCCTCTGTCCCCACCGAGGACCTGTATGACGTCCCGACTCGTCCCGGCAGCGGCTCTGGACCCGCGGCGGCCGGGTTCTCCCCGGCCCGGTCCTTACGCTCCACCACGGCCGGACTCTCAGGTAGGCGGCACCGACTCGCTTTGGTTCTGGTGCGTCCGATGAACTGTTCATGAGCCTGTGTTCGTTCAGTTCTTGTGAATCCCAGCAAGCAGCGACTGTTGGAGAAGAAGAGTCAGTACGAAGCGGGTCGGATCAGAACCGCAGAACTGCTGTCCTTGGACGACCTCTGTACGTAACGCCAAACTCTCACACACGTTTGATCCTCAGAAGGACCGAGGCAGAAAGACCCGACTGCTGCAGGAGGCCTGGAGTTTGAGACCCGCTGCTCTGCACCGCCTCCTGACAGAACCAGAACCAGACAGAACCAGAACCAGTGGTACCAGTGGTCTTTCTTCAAGGCTTCAAGCTTATTGTTGTCCTCGTTTGTCAGTCGCTCTGGACAGAAGCTTCATCAGCCGTTGGTGAAGGATCCCTGAACTCCAGACTGACCCAACGTTACTTGTTTTCTGGTTCTGTTTAAAAGTCTGGGAGGTTCTGGTCAGGAGGGATCGGGTCCGGTCCGTCTCTGATCCGTCTCGTGTTTGTGTTTCCTCAGACGGAGGGCAGAGCGATGCAGATGTCCGAGGTCCAGAGGAGAGTGATGAGCTGGAGTTTCTTCCTTCCTGAAACCGGGAAGGAAGGCAGAGTCGGCGCTCCGACTCATCGTAGCACAGAGGCGCTTCAGGAACGCCGAGGTTCTTCTGGACCCCAAACATCAGGAACCTGTCCTGATCCACTCAGACAGAACCGGGGTCCTCCTGCAGAACGCCTGGATCCGCTCAGATTGATCTGATCACCATATTTAATAATGTTTGTGGAACTTTATGATTTTATAAATAAAAACAGACACTTTGCAGAAGGCGTCTTTGATTTGTGTCTGAAACTGCAACAAACCCGGAGAGAAACACAAAACCAGAACCAGAACCAGCAGATCAGACCAGGACACCGAGTCACAACCTGAAACGATTGGTGTTCCTGAAGAAGAACTGTTCCTCTGAACAGTTCACTAGTTCTGGTTCTGTTATTGTCCATCACTTTGCTGGTCCAGTTCTCAGACTCCATGGTAACTGATGCTAGTTCCAGTTTGAAGTTAAACGACTGATAAACGACGCGAACACAGCGGCGGTAGATTAGCCACCGATGCTATTAGCCATGCTAACTCAGCGGCAACCACTACTACCGATTAGCTCATTTAACAGCTGCTTTGTTGAAGATCTGTCAGTTTTTGTCTTTTTTATTTTTAAGCTGAACCAAAACACCTTATTCCACAGAACATCTATATGTTGAGTTTGTCAAAATCAAGCATAACTGACCTACTTCCTTCTCCCTCGCTATTTTTTTTCTTAGTTAAAACTTATTTCTCACCTTGTTATCTAGTCATAGACAGTTCATAGCAAAACACTGCATCTTTTTATATGAGCTTACATTTAGGTCTAGCAGGGAACTTGTCTGGGTGACATCATGCTGCAAAGAGTCTATAGTTTAAAATAACATTGAAGCTCAGTTAAGAATATTGTGATATATATCGTGATATCACAAAAAACATATCAGAATATTCGATTTTTCTCATATCTCCCAGCCCTAATCCAGTTCTTTACTATCGTAGACGATTTGACGCCACCCAGATCGAGAAACAGAGTAAAAACACTCACAGCCTTAAACGCAGTAGCAGTCAAACTGGACAAACTGGGAGATCTTTGACAAACAAACTGATTATAACATATAGAACATTGCAGTTATCAGAAACAGAGAAATTGTATGTAGCTGCTAAACAAAGTAAGGCCAGACATTGACATGTTGTAACAAGGAGCAATTTATTCATCAATACTTGTTAAATGTCACTTTGTTTTCCATTCCAACAAATACATCTTCTATGGACAATCAGGTTTTAACAGGACAATTGAGCTGAAGCTGTCTGATCTCCAAAGACTCTCATTGTAGACCAATGGTTCTTAACCTGGGTTCGGTCGGTGGGTCGGTCTCAGGGGTTCGATGGAGCTAAAGACGCCGCGATGACGGCGCTTAATGCAGAGGATCACGTTACATCGCTGAGCCAATCAGAGGATCACGTTACATCGCTGAGCCAATCAGAGGATCACGTTACATCGCTGACATGAGTCCTAATCCACAAGAGGATCACGTTACATCGCTGAGCCAATCAGAGGATCACGTTACATCGCTGAGCCAATCAGAGGATCACGTTACATCGCTGAGCCAATCAGAGGATCACGTTACATCGCTGTGAGCCAATCGAGCCAATCAGGAGATCACGTTACATCGCTGAGCCAATCAGAGGATCACGTTACATCGCTGAGCCAATCAGAGGATCACGTTACATCGCTGAGCCAATCAGAGGATCACGTTACATTCGCTGAGCCAATCAGGATCATTACTTGCTGAGCCATCAGAGCTGAGGAGAACCTGATTGGAGGAGCTTCTCTCTCAGCAGGGATTTGAACTTGTGTCTTTATTTACTTCAGCAAAGCTCAGTTTTTACCAGATTCTGTAACTTCCTGTGTTCTCCTAAATCTGCTCCTTAGTCGCATCTTTTCAGGGTTGGTGCTGCCTCTAGTGGTGAGGGGAGGTAACACAGCTAATATCATTACATTACTAAATCAGAATATCTTTATTATTTATGATTCATTTTCATTCTCTTAAGAATGTAGAGCTAATTAAATGACCTAAACCTTAAAGTGGTTCCAGTCCAACCTGGTGAAACATTTTAAATACTTTGGGTCGTTCCTGGACAGTCAGATCAACTTGCTGAAAACACTGACTGTATTATGAAGGTCTGTCCTCAGAGACTCTACCTTTAAGAAGACTTGGTGATCTGGGGTGAAACAACTGGACTCTAGTTGGGTCACCCAATGTCTCGGATTTAGGGGGGAAATCATTTTATTTATCATGAAGGTTCAGTGAAGGTGCAGTAGAAACTGGTGGGTTTGAACCACTGGTGTAGATTCAAGCTTGTCTTAATACTTTGGGCACCAGGCTTCGCTAAAGAAGTGATGAAAAAGCTTATTTTTCAGTTCACGTTTCAAAAAGCTTCATTTAGTCATCAGTGGTTGGAGGAACAAGAGAGACTATCAGGAACTTTTTATCTTGCTTCATTTTCTGATGACAATTGGAAGCCGTGTTTTCCCATGTCCCCGCCAGCAGGGGCGCTACGGCGCCACTCGCTGTAAGCCTCGAAGCAGAAGAAGAATGGCGTTAGCCGCTAGCTGTTGTTAGCACAGCTCCAGGACAACGCGGCCTGCTGAAGCGGGGAGCCCTGAGTGGTTCTGGCCGCTCTGAGGACCCGGTTGGATCAGAACCAGCCGGTCCAAAAGAAGCAAATGGTAAAACCATAAAAGTTCGGCTGAATCTGTATCAGACCGACGGTGAGTCCATGGAGACCCTCACCGAGACCCCCGCTGTGCTGCAGCCCCGCTGGAAGCGGGTCCTGGGCTGGACCGGCCCGGTTCCGAGACCCAGGCACGGACACCGGGCCGTTTCCATCAAGGAGCTGATGGTTGTGTTCGGAGGGGGAAACGAGGGAATCGTGGACGAGCTACACGTCTATAACACAGGTGGGTTCGGAACGGGAGCCGGGCTTAGTAACGGGTTCTGGGTCCAGACCGGGTTCTGGGTCCAGACCGGGCAGCGGGTCGGGTTCTGGGTCCAGACCGGGCAGCGGGTCCGGTTCCCGGCCACTGTGGCCGCGGGGCTCCGCTCTCCCTGGAGCTTCAGCGGTTAGCATGTAGCGGTTAGCCTGGAGCTCCGACACGGTGAAAAATGGCGCCTTTTTACTGAAAACACCGGTGACGTCACATGACCCCGCCCACACCGGGAGGTGAAAATAACCAAAACAAACGGCGGCGGAGCGGTTTCTGCCTTTACTGAGGGATGATGAACGGAACCAGGTCCAGAAAGTACCGGTTGGAACCAGAGAACAAAAGAACCGCCCGGTCCGGCCCAAGCAGCGTGAGATGAATGAATGAAATGTAACGAGTTCTCATTCAGAACCGGGTCAGGCCCCGCCAACAGACCCCGCCCCTCTGTGTTACTGTGACTAACCGGAAGTCCCGCCCCCAGCCACCAACCAGTGGTTCATCCCGGCGGTGCGCGGCGACGTCCCGCCCGGCTGCGCCGCCTACGGCTTCGTGTGCGACGGGACGCGGCTGCTGGTGTTCGGCGGCATGGTGGAGTACGGAAAGTACAGCAGCGAGCTGTACGAGCTGCAGGTGAGTGACGTCACCGGACGTGACGGCGCCGCGCCGACCCGAGCCTGACCGGCTGTGACGTCATGCAGGCCAGCCGCTGGGAGTGGAAACGCCTGAAGGCCAAACCCCCGAAGAAAGGCCCGCCCCCCTGCCCCCGCCTCGGACACAGCTTCTCTCTGATTGGCTCCCGCTGCTTCCTGTTTGGCGGCCTGGCCAATGACAGCGAGGATCCCAAGAACAACATTCCCAGGTAGGAGCCGCTGCCGCCGCCCTCACCTGACCTCTGACCCTGACTGTGGCCCCGCCCCCCCCCAGGTACCTGAACGACCTGTACTGCCTGGAGCTGCGACCCGGTTCCACGGCCGTCAGCTGGGAGGTCCCGCCCACGTCGGGCCCGGCGCCGCCGCCCAGGGAGAGCCACACGGCGGTGATGGCGAATGGGGGCGGAGCCAGCCGGCTGGTCATCTACGGCGGGATGAACGGCTGCCGGCTGGGCGACCTGTGGGTCCTGGACGTAGGTGAGGTGGAGACCGGACCGGACCGGACCGGCCGGAAGGCCGAGCTTCCTGGCTGTCTGTGAGCCGCGTCCTGATTGGTTCTCGTCCTGGTGATGTCACAGACTCTCTGGTGTGGAGCCAACCGGCTCTGGGCGGGACGCCGCCCCTCCCCCCGCAGCCTGCACTCAGCCACCGTCATCAACCACAGGTACAGCACCGAACCGGGTCAGAACCGGGGCTGAACCGGGTCAGGACCGGGTCAGGACCGAGGCTGAACCGGGTCAGAACCAGGTCAGAACCGGGTCAGAACTGGGGCTGAACCGGGTCAGGACTGGGTCAGGACCGGGTCAGAACCGGGTCAGAACTGGGGCTGAAACGGGTCAGGACCGGGTCAGAACCAGGGCAGGACCGGGTCAGGACCGAGGCTGAACCGGGTCAGAACCGGGTCAGAACTGGGGCTGAAACGGGTCAGAACTGGGGCTGAAACGGGTCAGAACCGGGTCAGAACCGGGGCTGAACCGGGTCAGGACCGAGGCTGAACCGGGGCTGAACTGGGTCAGAACCGGGGCTGAAACGGGTCAGAACTGGGTCAGAACCGAGGCTGAAACGGGTCAGAACCGGGTCAGAACCGGGGCTGAACCGGGTCAGGACCGAGGCTGAACCGGGGCTGAACTGGGTCAGAACCGAGGCTGAAACGGGTCAGAACCGGGTCAGAACCGGGGCTGAACCGGGTCAGGACCGAGGCTGAACCGGGGCTGAACTGGGTCAGAACCGAGGCTGAAACGGGTCAGGACCCCACAGTGACATGTGTCTCTGTCAGGATGTACGTGTTTGGCGGTTGGGTTCCCCTCATCGAGGACGACGTCAAGATGGCCGCCCATGAGAAGGAGTGGAAGTGCACCAACAACCTGTCCTGCCTCAACCTGGGTAAACACACAGGCCTTCAGCCCCGCCCACCTTTAGCCCCGCCCCCTGTAGCACCGCCCACCTTTAGCACCGCACCTCTAGCCACGCCTCCTCCAGCCCCCTGTAGCCCCGCCCCTGTAGCTCCGCCCCCTCCAGCCCCTGTAGCCCCGCCCCCTGTAGCCCCGCCCCTCCGCCCCCTGTAGCCCCGCCCCTCCAGCCCACTGTAGCTCCGCCCCCTCCAGCCCCCTGTAGCCCCGCCCCTGTAGCTCCGCCCCCTCCAGCCCCCTGTAGCCCCGCCCCTCCAGCCCCCTGTAGCCCCGCCCCTGTTACCCCGCCCCTCCAGCCCCCTGTAGCCCCGCCCCCTGTAGCCCCGCCCCTCCAGCCCCTGTAGCCCCGCCCCTCCAGCCCCCTGTAGCCCAGCCCCTGTAGCCCCGCCACTCCATCCCCCTGTAGCCCCGCCCCTCCAGCCCCTGTAGCCCCGCCCCTCCAGCCCCTGTAGCCCCGCCACTCCATCCCCCTGTAGCCCCGCCCCTGTAGCTCCGCCCCCTCCATCCCCCTGTAGCTCCTCCCCCTCCAGCCCCTGTAGCCCCGCCCCTCCAGCCCACTGTAGCTCCGCCCCCTCCAGCCCCCTGTAGCCCCGCCCCCTGTAGCCCCGCCCCTCCAGCCCCTGTAGCCCCGCCCCTCCAGCCCCCTGTAGCCCAGCCCCTGTAGCCCCGCCACTCCATCCCCCTGTAGCCCCGCCCCTCCAGCCCCTGTAGCCCCGCCCCTCCAGCCCTTGTAGCCCCGCCCCCTCCAGCCCCCTGTAGCCCCGCCCCTCCAGCCCCCTGTAGCCCCGCCCCTCCAGCCCCTGTAGCCCCGCCCCTGTAGCCCCGCCCCTCCAGCCCCCTGTAGCCCCGCCCCCTGTAGCCCCGCCCCTCCAGCCCCTGTAGCCCCGCCCCTCCAGCCCCCTGTAGCCCCGCCACCCATCCCCTGTAGCCCCGCCCCTCCAGCCCCTGTAGCCCCGCCCCTCCAGCCCCTGTAGCCCCGCCCCTCCAGCCCTTGTAGCCCCGCCCCCTCCAGCCCCCTGTAGCCCCGCCCCTCCAGCCCCCTGTAGCCCCGCCCCCTCCAGCCCCCTGTAGCTCCGCCCCCTCCAGCCCCCTGTAGCCCCGCCCCTCCAGCCCCCTGTAGCCCCGCCCCCTCCAGCCCCCTGTAGCTCCGCCCCCTCCAGCCCCCTGTAGCTCCGCCCCTCCAGCCCCCTGTAGCCCCGCCCCTCCAGCCCCCTGTAGCCCCGCCCCCTCCAGCCCCCTGTAGCTCCGCCCCCTCCAGCCCCTGTAGCCCCGCCCCTGTAGCTCCGCCCCTCCAGCCCCTGTAACCCCGCCCCTCCAGCCCCTGTAGCCCCGCCCCTGTAGCCCCGCCCCTGTAGCTCCGCCCCTCCAGCCCCTGTAACCCCGCCCCTCCAGCCCCTGTAGCCCCGCCCCTGTAGCCCCGCCCCTGTAGCTCCGCCCCTCCAGCCCCTGTAGCCCCGCCCCTCCAGCCCCCTGTAGCTCCGCCCCCTCCAGCCCCTGTAGCTCCGCCCCCTCCAGCCCCTGTAGCCCCGCCCACCGCTCACCTGTGTGTGCAGAGACGATGTGCTGGGAGACGGTGTGGACGGCGGGCGATGATGACGCCGTGCCTCGCGCTCGGGCCGGACACTGCGGCGCCGCCATCAACTCGCGGCTCTACGTCTGGAGCGGCCGAGACGGAAACCGCAAGGCCTGGAACAGCCAGGTGTGCTGCAAGGACCTGTGGTACCTGGAGACAGGTGAGGAGGACCGGACCAAGCGGGGGAGCCGCCCGCCTCACCCGCCTCACCGTCTGTCTCACCCGTCCCGTCTCCCCCCCCGTCCCGCAGAGCGTCCCGCGGCGCCGTCCCGGGTCCAGCTTGTCCGGGCCGACACCTCGTCCTGGAGGTGAACTGGGGTCCGTCCAAGACGGCCGACATCTACCTGCTGCAGCTGCAGCGGTACGACGTCCCGGCGGCGCCCGGCGGCCATGTTGTCCCGCCACCGTCGGCCGCAGGTAGGTCCGCCTGGACGGCCGGGTTCGGCCGCGACCGTCGCTCACCTGCCGCGTTTCCTCTGTAGCCACGGCGACGGTCCGCGTGTCCCCGTCCGGCGGAGCCGTTTCCACGGTGACCCTCCCGTCCGCTCCTCAGATGAGCGGCATGGCGGCGCTGGCGGCGGCGGCGACGGCGACGCAGAAGATCCCTCCGTCCTCGGCGGCCATCTTGGGCGCCGTGAAGACCGTGAGTCGCCATGGTGACGTCAGGAAGTTAAAGATGCTGCTGGGTGATGACATCATCGCCCAGCAACAATGACATCATTATCAGTAATGACGTCGTCACTGCTGCGTGATGACATCACAGCTGCTGAGTGATGACCTCATCACTGCTGGGTTATGACCTCATCGCTGCTGGGTGATTACGTCATCGCTGCTGAGCTGTGACGTCATCGCTGCTGAGCTGTGACCTCATCGCTGCTGCGTGATGACGTCATCGTCCCGCTGCAGGTCAGAAGTCCGGCCCCTCGTCTGCTGAATTCGGCCGCCGCTCTGGTGGGCGGGGCTTCGCAGGCCCGGCCAATCATCACGCTGCATAAGTCCGGCTCCGTCATGGTCACCACTGCGGTGGGCGGAGCCACCAGGACCATCACCATCGTCAACAGCCCCGTCAGTCTGGGAGGGGGCGGGGCTCTGGTGAGTGACGTCACTGCGCCGCGACCTCAGCCGCACGGCCCCCTGGGAAACGTCCGCTTCTGTTTCAGATGGGTAACCTTGGCAACCTGGGGAAGACGGTGTCCGTGGCCCGACCGGTCCAGAGCGCGGCGGCTGGCGGTCGGAGCCGCCCGCCGCCTCGGATCCTCCAGGTAACGAGCGGAGAGCCGCCCTCCGGTTCTGGACCGGCCGGGCTTAACCCCGCCCCTTCCTGTCAGGCGAAGGGCGCGCTTCCTGCAGGAACCATCCTGAAGCTGGTGAGCGCCGCGGACAGGAAGCAGACGGCCATCATCAGCACGGCGCCGGCCGGCACCAACGCCGTCATCAAGACCGTCCCGCTGGCGGCTCTGCAGGGAGCAGCAGGTAGGCCCCGCCCTCTGACCCCGCCCACCTGGCCCCGCCCTCTGACCCCGCCCTCTGGCTCTGCCCACTGACCCCGCCCACTGGCTCCGCCCACCTGACCCGCCCTCTGGCTCCGCCCCCTGACCCCGCCCTCTGGCCCCGCCCACCTGGCCCCGCCCCCTGGCCCCGCCCTCTGACCCCGCCCACCTGGCCCCGCCCTCTGACCCCGCCCTCTGGCTCTGCCCACTGACCCCGCCCACTGGCTCCGCCCACCTGGCTCCGCCCACCTGGCCCCGCCCACTGGCTCCGCCCACCTGGCCCCGCCCACTGGCTCCGCCCACCTGGCCCCGCCCACTGACCCGCCCCCTGGCCCCGCCCTCTGACTCCGCCCCCTGGCCCCGCCCACCTGCCCCGCCCACCCTCTGGCCCCGCCCTCTGGCTCCGCCCCCTGACCCCGCCCTCTGGCTCCGCCCACTGCCCGCCCTGGCCCCGCCCTCTGGCCCCGCCCCCTGGCCCCGCCCTCTGACCCCGCCCTCTGGCTCCGCCCCCTGCAGGTGGGGACACTCCGCTCGTCCTGAGCTCCACGGTGGGACCTGCAGGACCGGAGCGGCTGATCAGCGCCGCCCCCAGGATGTCGGCCGCCCAGCAGGTGGTCACCCAGGTGAGGCGGCGCCCCGAGGTCACGGCGGCGGCCAGGTGTTCACCGCTCTGTGTGCTCAGGTGGCGCTGGAGGGAACCGGGCCGCCCGGTACCGTCCTCAGAACCGTCCCGATCGGCGGAATCGGGCTGGTGTCTCCGGCCGGCGCCGAGCTGGTTGTCAAGGGAACCACAGGTGAGGGCGCAGGCGAGTCGCCGGCGCCGCGCGGGTCATGTGACCGTTTCCTGTCCGCAGGCGTCTCCGGCCTGTGGACGGCCGCCACGTCGGGCGGAGCCTCGCTGACCACGCCCACCGGCCAGGTCGCCACGGCGACCGCCTCCGGACCCAGACAGGTATCCGCCGCGGGTCGGGCGGCGCCGAGCCGCCCGCTCCGGCGCTCCAACCGCTTCCTGTCCGCAGGTGACGCTGATCACGACGCCCAGCGGCGCCGAGCCGCAGCCGCCGGTCCGGGACCTGCCGGCCGCCTTCATGGCCTCCCCGACCTCAGAAGAACCCGGCGGTACCACCGGAACCAGCACCACCACCGACGCCCAGCGAGACGCAGGTGCGGCGGCTACCTGAGGCTGCGGCTCCGCCTCCTACCTGCACCAGGTAGGAGGCGGAGCCACGCCTGACCAGCTGCTCCTGCTCTCGCCATGCAGCCGTGACTCTGGTCTGGTCCAACCCGCCCGGCGAGACCCAGGAGACCAGAACCAGCAGCGGAACCACCGGACCAGTCCAGCAGGTGAGGCGGCAGGTGATCAGGTGTGATAATGACCCGGATGTAGCTGGTCGGACGTCCATGTTTCCCTCCTAACCGGACAGAGACGTTCCATAGCTTGGAGGTACGGAAGGCCAGCGGTGCCACAAGTCCGACTGATGAACAGTAGATAATTTCTGAAGAACCTGAATTGAGGCCGGTCAGAGTCTGTGTGTCGGTCGGACCTGGTGAGTCCTGAGATCTCAGGCCTCAAGTTGGAGTGTGAAAACTTAGCACACAATGCTAAGTTTAGCTAAACTGCTTTCAGTAGCATGTTATGTTAGCTGATAATGCTATCATGTTGACTAGCAGCAGTTTATGTGGTAAATGTGATTTTACGTTTAGCTAACATAGAGTCACTAGCATGTTGAGCTAACATAGAGTCACTAGCATGTTGAGCTAACATAGAGTCACTAGCATGTTGAGCTAACATAGAGTCACTAGCATGTTGAGCTAACATAGAGTCACTAGCATGTTGAGCTAGCATAGAGTCACTAGCATGTTGATCTGCGGTAATGCTCTCCATGCTAACGGCAGTGTATAAACGAGTTAGCTAAAATGCCATCAGTGTGGGCTAACGCTACCTTTCTTTGCTATTTTATCTAAGATGAGCTAAAATGCTAATGTTAGCGCATTGATGTACTAGCGTGAATGTGGCCTCATCCACCTGGCAGCCACTGGGCCCCGGTTACCACAGTAACGCAGGCCCCGCCCACACCGGGGCTCCGTGCGTTGCCATGTAAACCCCAACCTGACGTTTGTGTTGCCAGGTTTGCTCCAACCCGCCCTGCGAGACCCACGACACCGGAACCACCAGCACCGCCACCACGGCCGGAGCCGGAGGAGTCCGACAGGTGGGGCAGCACCTGTCAGGCTGATCTGTGATTGGTCCAGGTGAGGTGATGACCCGTTTGTGTTGCCAGGTTTGCTCCAACCCGCCCTGCGAGACCCACGACACCGGAACCACCAGCACCGCCACCACCGCTACAGGTAGCTGCTCTCACCTGGTTCTGCTGCTTCTGGACTTCGTCTTGGGTGTGGTTGTGACATCACTTCCTGTCCCGTTGCTGTGCAGCTCGCCAGAGTGGAGATGGTCTCCATGGAGACGCCGCGGACTCCGCCCCCTCATCTGATGCCGCCGGCAGTCAGGGCGCAGCGGTTACCACAGTAACGCATGCCACGCCCACACCGGGTCCGTCTGTCCCGGATCTCTCCTCATTGGTGGGCGCTGAGAGGGCGGAGCCTGAAGCCCTCGCCATGGCAACAGCAGAAGAGGAGGAGCCAGCATTGCCAGCCGGCCAATCGGAGGGCGCCATGTCCTCCGGGGTGTCGGCGCTGCAGGTTCAGGTGAGTCCTGGCGCAGCGTCAGGCGACGCCGCCGTGCGCTGACTCTGGCTCCGCCCCCGACCCAGATGGCGTCCTCAGACGGAGGCCTTCCTCAGCAGCTGATGTCATCAGAGGGGGACGGCGCCGAGGGCATCTCCAGGACGACGTCCCTCACGCTGGCGCCCGGACGGGTCCCGGACCGCATGGCTGTCGCCGTGGCGACCGAGGGACCGGCCGGCACCCGGGGTGAGGCGGCGGGAGGACGGAGACGTCCCGGCGTCCACCGCCGTGTCTCAACCCGCCGGTGTGTCTGCAGGCGAGGCCGGCCAATCAGGCGACCGGGCCGTGAGCGTCGTTCCGACGCCGCAGGAGCTGGCGGCGCTGGTCCAACAGCGGCAGGAACCGGAACCAGAACCCAGCAGGGTGCCCACAGGTAGAGTCGGGTGCGGTCGTCTCCGGGTCGGCGGGGGGAACCTGGACCCGCTCAGCCCGGTTCCGGTTCTGTTGCAGAGGGGCTCGCCCCGGCCGACAGCCTGAACGACCCTGCCGCAGAGAGCCACGCCTCCCAGCCCGCCGCCGCCGCCGCCGTCATCAGCGCCGTCGCCCGGCTGGCCAGCACCTTCAGCCCCGCCCCTTTGGTGACGGACACCGACAGCGTGGCTGTCGCTATGGCGACGGGAACCTCCAACGGCATCAGAGAGCCGCCTCCTGTAAGACAGCAGAACCAAAGACCCACATGAGGAAAGAATAAAATATGCTGAGATCACGACAACAACACGCCAACAACACGCTAACAACACGCTAACATGGCAGAATCACCGACTATAACCATAATCCACTTCATCAACATGCCAAGAATACAGACGAGATGCCTGAACCTGAACACGCTGACGACCGTCTAGCTTCACGACATGCTAACCAGCACAGCAACATGCTAACAGCACAGCGACATGCTAACAGCACAGCGACATGCTAACAGCACAGCGACATGCTAACAGCACAGCGACATGCTAACAGCACAGCGACATGCTAACAGCACAGTGACATGCTAACCACCTGCTCAGGAACACGCCAACCTTTTATTTGTCCATGCTAACGTCACAAACGCTGAAGCTTCGTTGTGTTGCAGGAACCGCCGACTCGTGTGGAGTTGGCGCCGAAGGAGAACCCGTGGTTTGACGTCGGCGTCATGAAGGTCACCAACGCCGTAGTGTCTCATTACTACGTTCCCTACGAAGACGATGCGGTGGAGGTATGTCTGATGGAGGCGACGCGGCGGTGCTGACGGTTCTGGTGGTTCTGCTGGTTCTGGTGGTTCTGGTGGTTCTGCTGGTTCTGGTGGTTCAGCTGGTTCTGCTGGTTCTGACGGTTCTGCTGGTTCTGACGGTTCTGCTGGTTCTGGTGGTTCTGCTGGTTCTGACGGTTCTGCTGGTTCTGACGGTTCTGCTGGTTCTGACGGTTCTGCTGGTTCTGCTGGTTCTGACGGTTCTGCTGGTTCTGGTGGTTCTGCTGGTTCTGACGGTTCTGCTGGTTCTGGTGGTTCTGCTGGTTCTGACGGTTCTGCTGGTTCTGCTGGTTCTGCTGGTTCTGATGGTTCTGCTGGTTCTGCTGGTTCTGACGGTTCTGGTGGTTCTGCTGGTTCTGCTGGTTCTGACGGTTCTGCTGGTTCTGGTGGTTCTGCTGGTTCTGGTGGTTCTGCTGGTTCTGACGGTTCTGCTGGTTCTGGTGGTTCTGCTGGTTCTGACGGTTCTGCTGGTTTGCGGTTCTGCGGTTCTGCTGGTTCTGATGGTTCTGTGTTCTGCTGTTCTCGGTCGGTTCTGAGGGTTTCTGCTGGTTCTGGGGTTCTGCTGGTTCTGACGGTTCTGCTGGTTCTGGTGGTTCTGCTGGTTCTGACGGTTCTGGCTGGTTCTGGGTGGTTCTGCTGGTTCTGACGGTTCTGCTGGTTCTGGTGGTTCTGCTGGTTCTGACGGTTCTGCTGGTTCTGGTGGTTCTGCTGGTTCTGATGGTTCTGCTGGTTCTGCTGGTTCTGACGGTTCTGCTGGTTCTGATGGTTCTGCTGGTTCTGCTGGTTCTGGTGGTTCTGACGGTTCTGCTGGTTCTGGTGGTTCTGGTGGTTCTGCTGGTTCTGGTGGTTCTGACGGTTCTGGTGGTTCTGCTGGTTCTGACGGTCTGCTGGTTCTGGTGGTTCTGCTGGTTCTGACGGTTCTGCTGGTTCTGGTGGTTCTGCTGGTTCTGACGGTTCTGCTGGTTCTGGTGGTTCTGCTGGTTCTGGTGGTTCTGCGTTCTGCTGGTTCTGACGGTTCTGCTGGTTCTGATGGTTCTGCTGGTTCTGCTGGTTCTGGTGGTTCTGACGTTCTGCTGGTTCTGGTGGTTCTGCTGGTTCTGGTGGTTCTGACGGTTCTGGGGTTCTGCTGGTTCTGACGGTTCTGCTGGTTCTGGTGGTTCTGCTGGTTCTGACGGTTCTGCTGGTTCTGGTGGTTCCTGGTCGTGTTCGTGGTCTGCTCTGGTGGTTCTGCTGGTTCTGCTGGTTCTGATGGTTCTGCTGTTCTGGTGGTTCTGCTGGTTCTGATGGTTCTGACGGCGTCGTGTACCTGCAGGACGACGGCTGGCGGCGCCGGACTACAGCCAGATGAGGAGGGTGGAGCTTCAGCCGGGAACCGCCTACAAGTTCCGAGTGTCTGGGATCAACATCTGCGGCCGCGGCGCCTTTTCCGAGGTGGCGGCGTTCAAGACGTGTCTCCCAGGTTCCCTGGGGCGCCGTGCGCCATCAGGATCAGCAAGGTGCGTCCATGCCGTTGCCGTGGCAACGCGCTGTCCGGTTGGTCCGGTCGGTCGGTCCGGTCGTCCGTTCCGGTCCGGTCCGGTCGGTCCTGGTCGGTCCAGTCGGTCCTGGTCGGTCCGGTCTGGTCGGTCCGTGTCCGGTCCGTTGTTCCGTCGGTCCGGTCGGTCCTGGTCGGTCCGGTCCGATCCGGTCCTGGTCGGTCCGGTCCTGGTCGGTCCGGTCCTGGTCGGTCCGGTCCGGTTGGTCCGGTCGTCGGTCCGGTCGGTCTTCCGGTCCGGTCTGGTCGGTCCAGTCGGTCCGGTCCGGTCGGTCCGGTCCGGTTGTTCCGGTCCGGTCCGGTCGGTCCTGGGTCGGTCCAGTCGGTCCTGGTCGGTCCGGTCTGGTCGGTCCGTTCCGGTCCGGTTGTTCCGGTCCGGTCCGGTCGTCCTGGTCGGTCCGGTCGGTCCCTGACGGTCCGGTCCGATCCGGTCCTGGTCGGTCCGGTCCGGTCGGTCCCTGACGGTCCGGTCGGTCCTGGTCGGTCCGGTCTGGTCGGTCCGGTCCGGTTGTTCCGGCCCGGTCCGGTCGGTCCTGGTCGGTCCGGTCGGTCCCTGACGGTCCGGTCCGATCCGGTCCTGGTCGGTCCGGTCGGTCCGGTCGGTCCGGTCGGTCCCTGCATCGGTCCGGTCGGTCCGGTCCGGTCCGGTCGGTCCGGTCGGTCCGGTCGGTCCGGTCCGGTCCGGTCGGTCCCGGTCGGTCGGCCCGGTCGTCGGTCCGGTCGGTCCGGTCGCCGGTCGGTCCGGTCGTCGGTCCGGTCCGGTCCGGTCGTCCCGGTCGGTCCGGTCGGTCCCGGTCGGTCCGGTCGGTCGGTCCGGTCCGGTCCTCGTCGGTCCGGTCCGGTCCGGTCCGGTCGGTCCGGTCCGGTCCGGTCGGTCCGGTCGGTCCGCGTCGGTCCGGTCCGGTCCCGGTCGGTCCGGTCGTCCGGTCCGGTCCTGGTCGGTCCTTGACGGTCTCTGTCCCTCTCCTTCCCTCCAGAACCCGGGCGGCGCCCGGCTCACCTGGGAGCCGCCCGCCGTCACCGCGGGCAGCATCACCGAGTACTCGGTGTACCTGTCCATCCGGCCCGGCCCGGCCCGGCCGCCCGGTTCCGGCCCGGCCCAGCTGGCCTTCATGAGGGTTTACTGCGGTTCCGACCCGAACTGCCTGGTCCCGGCCGCCACCCTGTCCGACGCCCACATCGACTTCACCACCAAGGCCGCCGTCATCTTCCGCATCGCCGCGCGCAACCAGAAGGGCTACGGCCCGGCGACGCAGGTCCGATGGCTGCAAGGTCAGAACCGGAACCGGGCCGCCACCGCGCCGCCGCCGCGCCGCCGCTGACGTCTGTCCTCTGTTTCCATAGAAACCGGTAAAGACGCCAAGAGGACTGGAGCTTCTCAGGGGATGTAGGCGCCGGCGCCGCGTCCCAGAATCCCACCCGACACCAAGACGGGCCGCCGGAACCGGACCTCGGTCCAAACCCGACCGGCAGCTGCTGCGGAGGTTCTGAAAGTCCTCCAACTCATTTCCTGTTACATCAGCATCCAATCAGACGGGCTGGAGGTTCTGGAGCTCCTCCTTCAGAACCGACCCAACACAATGTGAAGAGTCGGAACCGGCCCATTCGGGTTCTGTTCCTGATCTCACACCACGGAAACACCGGAACCAGAGTTTTCTAGAATCTTGGACTGTCATTCGGATCCGTTCAGTTCAGAACCGTCGATGTGGGCGGAGCTTAAAGACATCAGGTGTGTCCAGGTGACGTCACAACTTTGGCTTTTCTTTCAGTTCTGGCGTTTAGTGACTGAGAAGCCCTGAAGTGGGCGGAGCCTCGGATGTGGGCGGGGCCTGGTGAAGCCCTGAAGTGGGCGGAGCCTCGGATGTGGGCGGGGCCTGGTGAAGCACTGAAGTGGGCGGGGTCTCTGATGTGGGCGGGGCCTGGTGAAGCCCTGAAGTGGGCGGGGCCTGGTGAAGCCCTGAAGTGGGCGGGGCCTGGTGAAGCCCTGAAGTGGGCGGAGCCTCGGATGTGGGCGGGGCCTGGTGAAGCCCTGAAGTGGGCGGGGCCTGGTGAAGCCCTGAAGTGGGCGGAGCCTCGGATGTGGGCGGGGCCTGGTTAAGCCCTGAAGTGGGCGGGGTCTCGGATGTGGGCGGGGCCTGGTGAAGCCCTGAAGTGGGCGGAGCCTCGGATGTGGGCGGGGCCTGGTGTAAAAATGTTTTTCCTAAGCTTTAATAAAACAGGTTTTCGGTTTTCTTTCTGTTGACGCAGGGCTCTGATTGGTCGCTTGGGCTGATGTTTAATATTCTCTGGAACAATAAAGATTTTTAGAGCATTTTTATTGCTGTGTGGACTCAGATTTCTGCTGGCACCTGTAGGTGGGCGTGGCCTGTGATGAACAGGTGAGACCCCAGAACGTTGATGCTTTTCAGTCGTATCTCCGTTTTTAGTAAATTATTGTCACAATTTGTTGTTTATTTACTGATATTTAGCTTAGCTGATATGGCTACTATTAGCTAAAGTAGCTAAACAGCAACAATGTAGAGATTCAGCCTGAGACCAGCTTTGATTGGACAATCCACTTATCAGGAAGGGAATATGCAAATTAGCTGTTTATGTGGAGCTAAATATGACGTTTTGTCAACTAAACAGGTAAATAAATAAATAGCTAAATATTTGGTTTGTATTGGAAACCAAACATTTTGCTGTTTAACTAAATATTTAATCTGAATGTGGACAAAATATTCCTGAAAAATGAACCTCCATGTTTTTAATGTTTTACGGCGGCTTGTTGTCAAGACGACGGATCGGATCGCTGTGTCCCAGCCTGAGGACAGACATGGACATCTGGGGACAGCAGCATCTGAAGGACAAACCCTGGATCAGACTCACCTGAGGACAGACCAGGTGGAGACGGGAGGACAAACCGTCCAATCAGGAGGACGTAACAGCGGAGGACAAACGTCCAATCAGGAGGACAGTAACAGACTGGAGGACAAACCGTCCAATCAGGAGGACAGTAACAGACTGGAGGACAAACCGTCCAATCAGGAGGACAGTAACAGACTGGAGGACAAACCGTCCAATCAGGAGGACAGTAACAGACTGGAGGACAAACCGTCCAATCAGGAGGACAGTAACAGACTGGAGGACAAACCGTCCAATCAGGAGGACAGTAACAGACTGGAGGACAAACCGTCCAATCAGGAGGACAGTAACAGACTGGAGGACAAACTGTCCAATCAGGAGGACAGTAACAGGTAGAGACTCTGCAGTTGCTGGGTTATCAGAGACGACCCGAGGCTGACCTTTGACCTCAGGCTGACCTTTGGGTCAGGGAGGAAACAGTCAAATCATCTGAAATGTGAACAAAACAGGAGATGGTTGTTGGGTTCAGGAGGAAGAGGGTCAAAGGTCAAACCGTTTGTCCACCATGGGAGAAGAAAAGCTGATGAAAACCTGGATGTTGATCTGGACAAGAGGAAGACAAGATCCTTCAGGGTTTGGACCTTCAGAACCATCAGAACCATCAGAATCATCAGAACCATCAGAACCACCAGAACCACCAGAACCATCAGAACCACCAGAATCACCAGAACCATCAGAACCACCAGAACCAGAACCATCAGAACCACCAGAACCAGAACCATCAGAACCACCAGAATCACCAGAACCATCAGAACCACCAGAACCAGAACCATCAGAACCACCAGAATCACCAGAACCATCAGAACCACCAGAACCAGAACCATCAGAACCACCAGAACCAGAACCATCAGAACCACCAGAATCACCAGAACCATCAGAACCACCAGAACCAGAACCATCAGAACCACCAGAACCAAGAACCATCAGAACCACCAGAATCACCAGAACCATCAGAACCACCAGAACCAGAACCATCAGAACCACCAGAACCATCAGAATCATCAGAACCATCAGAATCATCAGAACCATCAGAATCATCAGAACCACCAGAACCACCAGAACCATCAGAACCACCAGAACCATCAGAACCACCAGAACCAGAACCATCAGAACCACCAGAACCATCAGAACCAGCAGAACCACCAGAATCATCAGAACCATCAGAACCACCAGAACCATCAGAACCACCAGAACCATCAGAACCATCAGAACCACCAGAACCAGAATCATCAGAACCATCAGAACCACCAGAATCATCAGAACCATCAGAACACCAAACCACCAGAACCATCAGAATCATCAGAACCATCAGAACCGAATCATCAGAACCAACCAGAACATCAGAATCATCAGAACCACCAGAACCACCAGAATCATCAGAACCACCAGAACCAGAATCATCAGAACCACCAGAACACCAGATATCATAAGAACCATCAGAATCATCAGAATCATCAGAATTCATCAGAACCACCAGAACCAGAATCATCAGAACCACCAGAACCAGAACCATCAGAACCACCAGAACCATCAGAATCATCAGAACCACCAGAACCATCAGGACCAGAACCATCAGAACCAGAACCCACCAGAACCATCAGAACCACCAGAACCACCAGAACCATCAGAATCCCCAGAACCATCAGAACCCACCAGAACCATCAGGACCAGAACCACCAGAACCAGAATCATCAGAATCATCAGAATCATCAGAACCATCAGAATCATCAGAACCATCAGAACCACCAGAATCACCAGAACCAGCAGAACCACCAGAACCATCAGAATCATCAGAACCACCAGAACCATCAAAATCATCAGAACCACCAGAACCATGAATCATCAGAATATCATCAAGAATCATCAGAATACATCAGAACCACAACCAGAATCATCAGAACCATCAGAATCATCCAGAACATCAGAACCACCAGAACCATCAGAATCATCAGAACATACAGAACCACCAGAATCATCAGAATCATTCAGAACCACCAGAACCATCAGACCACCAGAACCATCAAAATCATCAGAACAGCTAGAGACTCGCATCAGGACCATCAGAGACGACCCGACTACCAGACTCAGGACCTTCGACCACCAGAACCAGTCACAATATCTGAACAGTGAACAAACAGATGTCGGGAACACCAGAACCATAGAACCACCTAGAACAGCTGAATCATAGAACTCAGAATCCCAGAACCATCAGACCATCAGACCATCAGAAACCATCAGACACAGAACCATCAGAACCATCAGAACCACCAGAACCATTAGAATCATCAGAACATCAGAACATCACAGAACCACATCAGAACCACCAGCAATCAACCAGAACCAGCAGAACCACCAGAACCATCAGAACTCATCAGAACCACCAGAACCATCAGAAAATCATCAGAACCACCAGAACCAGAACTCATCAGAACCATCAGAATCATCAGAACCATCAATGAAACCATCAGAACACACAGACAGAACAGAAACCACCAGAACCACAGAACCAATCAGAACCATCCAGAAACATGACCACAGAATCCATCAGAACACACCAGAACCATCAGAACCATCAGAACAACATCAGAAACAAACCAGAACCAGTCAGAACATCAGAACCTCAGAATCATCAGAACCATCAGAATCATCAGAACCATCAGAATCATCAGAACCATCAGAACCACCAGAACCATCAGAACCACCAGAAACCATCAGAACCACCAGAACCATCAGAATCATCAGAACCACCAGAAACATCAGAACCAGAAACCATCCGAACCAACCAGAACCCACAGAACCAGATCCAGAAACACCAGAACATCAGAACCACAGAAACACCAGAACCATCAGAACCACCAGAACCATCAGAACATCAGAACCACAGAATCATCAGAACCACAGAACCATCAGAATCATCAGAACCACCGAACCATCAGAACCATCAGAACCCAGAACCATCAGAACCACCAGAACATCAGACCCAGAACCATCAGAATCATCAGAACCAAAAAAAAAAAAAAAAAAAAAAAAAAAAAAAAAAAAAAAAAAAAAAAAAAAAAAAAAAAAAAAAAAAAAAAAAAAAAAAAAAAAAAAAAAAAAAAAAAAAAAAAAAAAAAAAAAAAAAAAAAAAAAAAAAAAAAAAAAAAAAAAAAAAAAAAAAAAAAAAAAAAAAAAAAAAAAAAAAAAAAAAAAAAAAAAAAAAAAAAAAAAAAAAAAAAAAAAAAAAAAAAAAAAAAAAAAAAAAAAAAAAAAACCTCAGAACATCTCAGAATCATCAGAATCATCAGAACCACCAGAACATCAGAACCACCAGACCATCCAAAACATCAGACATCACCAGAACCATCAGAACCATCAGACCACAGAACCAGAACCAGAACATCAGAACCACAGAACCATCAGAACCATCAGAACCACCAGAACCATCAGAACACAGAACCACCAGAATCATCAGAACCATCAGATAGCACCAGAACCACAGAACCATCAGAACCATCAACAGAACATCAGAACCACCAGATACTCAGAATCATCAGAACCATCAGACACAGAATCATCAGAACCACAGAACCACCAGAAACCACAGAACCACAGAACCATAACAGAACCATATCAGAACCACCAGAATCATCCAGAACCACAGAACACCAGAACCAGAATCATCAGAACCATCAGAACCACCAGAACACAGAACCACAGAAACCAGAACCATCAGAACACGAACCAAATCAGAACATCAGAACCACAGAACATCAGAACTCAGAACCACAGAACATCATCAGAAACCACAGAACCAGAACCTCGAACACCAGAATCATCAGAACTCACAGAACATCAGAACCACAGAACCACAGAACCATAGAACCATCAGAACAACATCAGAACCACCAGAACAGAACATCAGAAACAGACCACCAGAAACAGACCCAGAACCAGAATCATCAGAACCAGAACACCAGAACAGAACCATCAGATCATCAGAACCATCAGAACTCAGAACCACCAGAACATCAGAACCATCAGAACCAGACCACAGAACCACCAGAACCATCAGAACCACAGACCAGAACCATCAGACCGAAACCATCAGACACAGAATCATCAGAACCATCAGAACCATCAGAATCATCAGAACCATCTCAAACCACCAGAACACCAGAAACACCAGAACCACCAGAACCATCACAGAAACATCAAATCATCAGAACCATCAGAATCATCAGAACCACACGAACCACCAGAACCCATCAGAACCACCAGAACCTCAGAATCATCAGAACCACCAGAACATCAAAAATCATCAGAACCACCAGAACCATCAGAACCACCAGAACCATCAGAACATCAGAATCATCAGAACCACCAGAATCATCAGAACCATCAGAACCACTCAGAACCATCAGAACCACCAGAAACCATCAGAACATCAGAAACCCAACTCAGAACATCAGAACCACGAACCATCAGAACCGAATCATCAGAACCATCAGAACCATCCAGAACCACCAGACCAGAACCAAGAACCATCAGAACCACCAGAACCAGAACTCGAACCATCAACACCAAACCTCAAAACCAAACAGAACTCAGAACCCAGAACCATCAGAACCATCAGAACCAAAACCATGAACATCAGAACCAGAACCATCAGAACCACCAAAACACCAGACCCAGAACAGAACCATCATAGACATCAGAACCCAGAACCAAGATCACAATCATCAGAACCATCAGAACCTCAGACCAAAGAATCAACCAGAACCAGCAGAACCACCCAGAACCATCAGAATCAATCAGAACCACCAGAACCATCAAAATCATCTGAACCACCAGAACCAGAATCATCAGAACCATCAGAATCATCAGAACCATCAGAACCATCAGAACCACCAGAACCATCAGAACCACCAGAAACCATCAGAACCACCAGAACCACCAGAATCATCAGAACCACCAGAACCATCAGAACCATCAGAATCACCAGAACCAGAACCGTCAGAATCATCAGAACCGTCAGAATCATCAGAACCATCACAATCACCAGAACCACCAGAACCGTCAGAACTACCAGAACCACCAGAACCATCAGAACCACCAGAACCATTAGAACCACCAGAACCATCAGAACCAGCAGAACCACCAGAACCAACAGAACCAGGAGCTAAAGAGGCTCAACAGCCAGAATAAAAAGCCTGGTTCTGGTTCTGCTGTGGTTCTGGTTCTGTTCTGGTTCTGCTGTGGTTCTGGTTCTGTTCTGGTTCTGTTCTGGTTCTGGTTCTGCTGTGGTTCTGGTTCTGTTCTGGTTCTGGTTCTGTTCTGGTTCTGCTGTGGTTCTGGTTCTGTTCTGGTTCTGCTCTGGTTCTGGTTCTATTCTGCTCTGGTTCTGTTCTGGTTCTGCTCTGGTTCTTTTCTGGTTCTGGTTCTGTGGTTCTGGTTCTGCTGTGGTTCTGGTTCTGCTCTGGTTCTGCTGTGGTTCTGGTTCTGCTGTGGTTCTGGTTCTTTTCTGGTTCTGGTTCTGGTTCTGCTGTGGTTCTGGTTTTGCTGTGGTTCTGGTTCTTTTCTGGTTCTGGTTCTGGTTCTGTGGTTCTGGTTCTGCTCTGGTTCTGCTGTGGTTCTGGTTCTGCTGTGGTTCTGGTTCTGCTGTGGTTCTGGTTCTTTTCTGGTTCTGGTTCTGGTTCTGCTGTGGTTCTGGTTTTGCTGTGGTTCTGGTTCTTTTCTGGTTCTGGTTCTGGTTCTGTGGTTCTGGTTCTGCTGTGGTTCTGGTTCTGCTCTGGTTCTGCTGTGGTTCTGGTTCTTTTCTGGTTCTGGTTCTGGTTCTGCTGTGGTTCTGGTTCTGCTGTGGTTCTGCTGTGGTTCTGGTTCTTTTCTGGTTCTGGTTCTGGTTCTGCTCTGGTTCTGGTTCTGTTCTGGCTCTGGATCCTCTGCTGATGATTCTTCATAAAGTCCATCAGGTTCTGCTGCAGCGTCTTCAGTCAGAGGCTTGTTCAGCGGTGCTGCAGCACCGACAGCTACAGAAGCTCCTCTTGTAAATCTCATTGAAATTCACTCATTCATAAAGTATCTGTGAGTTTTACCACCTTAACCCTAAAACCAGAGAACATCTCCTGGTTCTGTTCTGGTTCTGTTCTCGTTCTGGTTCTGTTCTGGTTCTGGTTTTGTTCTGGTTCTGCTCTGGTTCTGGTTCTGTTTGGGTCCAGATTATTTTATTTATGTTTCCATCGGTTATTATTTCCTCACGTTTCATTTCATGTCATTTTCATGTTTTCATCGTTTCTGTGTTTTTATTTTTGTCCTTCCGGTCCGTCGGTTCCGAAACTCTGACCTGGGAGGTTCTGGTCGGTGTTGCCGAGCCTGAGCCCAAACACACGAAGAAGAAAGATGAAACATGCGCGCGCATGGGCGAGGCGTGTGCGCGTCCGCGGCGGGAGCGCGCCTCGTGCTGCTGATGCTGCGGATGATGAAGAGCGACCCGAACATGGACCAGAACTCTGATCGACCAGAACTCTGAGGTTCTCCGGACCGGACCGGACCGGACCGGACCACGTGACGCTGCAGGTGACCCAGGTGAGCTGGACCGGAACCGCCGCTGAAAGTCCGCGGCGCGGCGCGGCGCGGCGCGCGGGAGCCAGCGTGGTTGTTATGGTGATGTTCGGCTCAGAGTCCGAACCGAACCGAACCGAACCGAGCTGAGGGAAAGACCCGGGTCAAGCTACACGGGAGGTTCGGTTCTCTGAGTTCAACAGGAAGCAGGCAGCTTCCGGTTCGGCGGCTGATCCAGATCCAGCTGCAGGAACCGAACAGAACCGGCAGGTGAGTCTGGGATTGCTGCTCTCTGATTGGCTCGTCTGTGTTGACATGAATCAGCTGATTGACGTAAACACACCAACTTTACCCAGAGCCAGCGAAGGCCAATCAGAGAGCAGCCTGGGGTCACGTGGCCCAGCTGGGCGAACCCGGTGCTGGTTCCGGTGGGCCGGCCTAACGGGTAACCCGCAGGTTAGAAGAATAATATCATTACGGTCTGCCCGTCACCATGACAACAAGAACAAGGACAAAACCTCGTCTGTCCTCTAGGGGCGCCACTGAGTTTCCGTCCGGACAGTTCGGAGGACAAGTTCTGGCATTTCGGCCCTTTTCTTCTTCTCTGTTATGTTTGCGGTACCACGCTGCCCCCAGAGGTCACTGCTGGTTCCGCCACATCACATCCGGTCTATTCAGTTTCACTGGTACACAAACCCAAACGTTCAGGGTGGCGTCATGCTGGGACCAACACAGACCGGAAACACGTCTGGTAATGTTTCTACATCCTCACGGTGAGGTCATGATGTCATGATGTGGTCATGATGTCATGGTGAGGTCATGATGTGGTCATGATGTCATGATGAGGTCATGATGTCATGATGAGGTCATGATGTCATGATGAGGTCATGATGTCATGATGAGGTCATGATGTGGTCTTGGTGTCATGATGAGGTCATGATGAGGTCATGATGTCATGATGTGGTCATGATGTCATGATGAGGTCATGATGTCATGGTGAGGTCATGATGAGGTCATGATGTCATGATGAGGTCATGATGTGGTCTTGGTGTCATGGTGAGGTCATGGTGAGGTCATGATGAGGTCATGATGTCATGATGAGGTCATGATGTGGTCTTGGTGTCATGGTGAGGTCATGGTGAGGTCATGATGTGGTCATGATGTCATGATGTGGTCATGGTGAGGTCATGGTGAGGTCATGATGTGGTCATGATGTGGTCATGATGTGGTCATGATGTCATGATGTGGTCATGATGTCATGATGTGGTCATGATGTGGTCATGGTCATGGTGAGGTCATGGTGAGGTCATGATGTGGTACCGGTCAGTTGTACAGGGAAACCAACAGCGCTGTCCCATCACCAGACTGGAAGATCTGCAGGTCTTCAGCTGGTTTTCACCGTCCTGGTCTGGATGGAGCAGCTTTGCTTCCTCATGACTGTGGAGACCAGCAGTGTTTGAGGTACCAGAACCAGTGAGTGGAGGGTTCATCCAAACTGGGCTTGATGGTCCAGGAGGCCTCAGGCTGCTGGCCCTACAGACCGTGATGAATCGGACCCAGAGGTTCTGGCTCCATAGACTCTGATCCTCCTTTATCTCCAGAAACCATCCAGTTGGACCTAGAAGGTTCCAGGAAGAACCGACCAGCCTCTCATGGTGGAAGTTCATTGGCTGATTCTAATTTCTGTTTAGGATGGAAGCCCCTCCCACATCGCCTCAGTGAAGGAGTTCCAGGGATCTGGGTCCATCCGTTCCTCTGCAGAACCGGAACAAAGCCCAGTTGGTACCAGAGGTCAGTTTTCATTTCAAAGTGACATCTGTAAACGTTCTGCTCTGTTCTCCTTCACTTTGGACCTGTCAGTGTTGCTGAGCCAAAACCTGCTGCTGGCGCACTTTCGGTTCTGGTGGAGTCCGGGCCACCAGAACCCAGACCCAGTCATAGAACTGGAGTTCGGTTCTGGTGGAGTCCGGGCCACCAGAACCCAGACCCAGTCATAGAACTGGAGTTCGGTTCTGGTGGAGTCCGGGCCACCAGAACCCAGATCCAGTCATAGAACTGGAGTTCGGTTCTGGTGGAGTCCGGGCCACCAGAACCCGGACCCAGTCATAGAACTGGAGTTCGGTTCTGGTGGAGTCCGGGCCACCAGAACCCAGATCCAGTCATAGAACTGGAGTTCGGTTCTGGTGGAGTCCGGGCCACCAGAACCCGGACCCAGTCATAGAACTGGAGTTCGGTTCTGGTGGAGTCCGGGCCACCAGAACCCGGACCCAGTCATAGAACTGGAGTTCGGTTCTGGTGGAGTCCGGGCCACCAGAACCCGGACCCAGTCATAGAACTGGAGTTCGGGTCAATGTTCGGTTCTCAAAGCAGAACCACTGATCCGGACAATCCGCTCCCCGTTTGGTACTGATCCAGTTTGGGTTGTTGCCTATTCAACCTTACTAGGCACCAAATGCAGGAACCGAGACCAGAACCTCTGGACCTGACAGACTGATCCCGAGTCCAAGGAGAAGTTCTGTTTCCAGCTGGAGGTCCAAACAGGTTTTCAGGTTTTACTCCATGTTCTGCTCAGACAGAACTGAGGAGGTCCACTTGGAGTCTGAAGAAGGTTCTGGTTCTGCTGAACTGCACCGGTTCTGGTGGAGTCCGGGTCCAAACCTGACCCAGATGTGTCCGTCCTTCTGTAGAACAATAACATGCTAACTATTAGCTTAGCGCTGTAGCATTGTAGCTAGCTTTGAAACGTTAATAGCACTTAGCTCTGATTTCTCCAGGTAAATTCTGAAATTCACGTTAAAGTTCGGCGTCTGTGTCAAGTTTTAGAGAAATATATTCCTGCTCTTATTTTGAAGTCTGTTTACACAGCAGTTTCATTTCCTCTCCTCATGCTCTCTGTATTTCCCCCCAACTATAACTTTATTTACAACGACAACAGGAACAAAAGTAGAGAACAAGATCTAGACATAATATCTAAAGACAAACATGAAACTGGTAGATGATGAATGTCTGTTCTAAAGTCTGAAAAACGTTTCAGAACGGATCTTTAGTTCTCTAGTGATCCCACAGCATGATGGCTTCACCACTGTGCTTCAGCGTTCTGGGCCCAAACAGAACCGCCCGTTCCTCACATGTTGCTTGTCTGGCTGCCGTTGCAGGTTGCCGTTGGTCTGCCGGTTCTGTGGGTTCTGCCGGTTCTGCTGGTGTTGGGTCTGCGGTTCTGTGGTTTGCGTCTGCCGGTTCTGTTGTGGTTCTGCCTGGTTCTGCGGTTGGTCTGCTGGTGTGCTGAGCGTGGTGTTGTGCTCGTGGTCGGTGCAGCTGAGGAGACTGTGTGTGTGTGTAGGTCGGTGTTCTCTGTCACAGCGGGTCAGCAGCGTCTGAGCTCTGTTGGCTGGCTCGGCGTATTCCTCTGACTGATGTGTGGTGCGTGGTGTGTGACTGTGTGTGTGCTGTGTGTGTGTAGCTGTGTGTGTGTGTGACTGTGTGTGTGTGTAGTGTGTTGTTGTGGTGGCTGTGTGGTGTGTGTGTGTGCTGTGTGCTGTGTGTGTGTGTACTGTGTGTGTGCTGTGTGGTGTGCTGTGGTGTGTGTGCGTGTGCTGTGTGGTGCTTGTGCTGTGTGGTGTGCTGTGTGTGTTGTGTGAGTTGGTGATTGTGTGTTGTCTGGTGGTTGTGACTGTGTGGGTAGCTGTGTGGTGACGTGGTGTGTGTGTGTACTGTTGTGTAGCTGTTGTGACGTGTGTAGTGGTGTCTTGGTGCTGGGTGTGTGTGTGACTGTGTTGTGTGTGGTGTGTGTGTGCTGTGTGTGTGTGTGTGTTGCTGTTGTGTGACTGTGTGTGTGTGACTGTGTGTGTGTGTGTGTACTG
>CM065359.1:772500-805000 GCA_033032245.1 Poecilia picta
GAGAAAAATCAGATTTTCTGTCATAACTCCTGGTATTTTCTCTTCTTCTGTGGTTTTGCCCTCAGGTCGAGCCCCCTGCAGGTCGCCATGGGAACCGCAGCCTGAGCGCCTCACCTGTTGGATGGCTGCAGGTGAGAACCACTGGAGGGTCTATGAAGCGGCTGAGCAGGTGAGGAACACCTGGCGGCGCGCCACAGGTGAGCCGGGCAGGACCGGAGTGACGAGGGGGCGGAGTCACAAGGGAAGCGCATACCATGGAGGTCAAAGGTCAACTCATTTTAGCACCTGGTAAGAGAGACTAGTTGGGGAAATGTGTCCGTCTCCCCTGCTTCCTGTCTCACCTGCGCCCTGTGTGCAGAGCCCCTCACCTGTCCAAGCAGGAAGCAAAAGGAGCGAATGGCAGAGCTGCAGGAGAGGAGGCGGAGCCTGCAGGTGCTGCTGAGCGCGCGATTGGCCGAGCTGAGGCGGATCTGCCTCCAGGAGGCGGTGAGTGATGTCACAGCAGGAAGCGAAGCCTGATTGGTCCGGCCGCTGTGCGCTGAGGTGTGTGCTACGCTGTGATTGGTCAGGAGCTGACAGGTGCGGTGCCCAGCGACTTCCCTCTGGAGGCGGGCGAGAAGCCGCCCTGCGTCCGCAGACGAGCGGCGCCGACCCGCCAGGGGAACAGGAAGTGTCGAGCGGAGGTGAGTCGGGTCAGAACCAGCAGAACCCAGCGGTGGCTCCAGTGTAAAACCAGCTGGACCTGCAGTTCTGTTGGGAGTCTGGTTCTGATGAAGCAGCGCCCCCTGCTGGTCGGCTGACCCGGTTCTGTTTGTGTGAAGCAGGAAGAAGACGGTCAGCGGCCCAAACCCAGAAAGACGCTGCTGTTCAGCGCCGCGCTGAGGAAACACAGCGACTCTGAGAACGGCACACACACTCACACACACACACACCACGGCAAGAGGATGGTGCACCGGGGCTGCCACACAGGTAACACACACACACACACAGGTAACAGACACACACAGGTAACACACACACACAGGTAACACAACACACAGGTAACACACACACAGGTAACACACACACAGGTAACACACACACACACTCACACACACAGGTAACACACACACAGGTAACAGACACACAGGTAGCACACACACACAGGTAACACACACATACAGGTAACACACACAGGTAACACACACACACAGGTAACACACACACAGGTAACACACACACACACAGGTAAACACACACAGGTAACACACACACAGGTAACACACACACACACACAGGTAACACACACACAGGTAAACACACACACAGGTAACACACACACAGGTAACACACACACACAGGTAACACACACACAGGTAACACACACACCACACAGGTAACACACACACAGGCAACACACACACAGGTAACACACACACAGGTAACAGACACACAGGTAACACACACACAGGTAACACACACACACAGGCAACACACACACAGGTAACACACACACAGGTAACACACATACACAGGCAACACACACACACAGGTAACACACACAGGTAACACACACACACACAGGTACACACACAGGCAACACACACACACACACGTAACACACAACAGGTAACACACACACACAGGTAACACACACACAGGTAACACACAACACAGGCAACACACACACAGGTAACACACACACACGTAACACACACACACCACAGGTAACACACACACAGGCAACACACACACGTAACACACACAGGTAACACACACACACAGGTAACACACACACAGGTAACACACAACGGTACAACACACAGGTAACACACACACAGGTAACACACACAACAGGTAACACACACACAGGTAACAACACAACACACACAGGTAACACAGACAGGCAACACACACACAGGTAACACACACACACACGTAACACACACACACAGGTAACACACACACAGGTAACACACATACACAGGCAACACACACACAGGTAACACACACACGTAACACACACACACGTAACAGACACACAGGTAACACACACACAGGCAACACACACGTAACACACACAGGTAACACACAGACAGGTAACACACACACAGGTAACACACACAGGCAACACACACACAGGTAACACACACACACGTAACACACACACACAGGTAACACACACACACACAGGTAACACACACACAGGTAACACACACACAGGTAACAGACACACAGGTAACAGACACACAGGTAACACACACACACACAGGTAACACACACACACACAGGTAACACACACACAGGTAACACACACACACACAGGTAACACACACACAGGTAACACACACACAGGTAACACACACAGGTAACACACACACAGGTAACACACACACACAGGCAACACACACACAGGCAACACACACACATGTAACACACACACACAGGTAACACACACACAGGTAACACACATACAGGTAACAGACACACAGGTAACAGACACACAGGTAACACACACACACACAGGTAACACACACACACACAGGTAACACACACACAGGTAACACACACACACACAGGTAACACACACACAGGTAACACACACACAGGTAACACACACAGGTAACACACACACAGGTAACACACACACACACAGGCAACACACACACAGGCAACACACACACATGTAACACACACACACAGGTAACACACACACAGGTAACACACATACACAGGCAACACACACACAGGTAACACACACACAGGTAACACACACACGGGCAACACACACACAGGTAACACACACACAGGTAACACACACACAGGCAACACACACACAGGTAACACACAACACAGGCAACACACACACAGGTAACACACACACAGGTAACACACACACACAGGTAACACACACACACACGTAACACACACACAGGTAACACACACACACGTAACACACACACACAGGTAATACACACACACACACACACAGGTAACACACAGGTAACACACACTTCTATGGCGGTGTGATGTCACACAGCAGGCTCCGCCCCCTGATGTTAACAATAACAGGCAGCATCTCTTCGTTTCCACACTGTGACCTCCAACCCACAAAATACCGTATTTTCTGGACTATAAGCCGCTACCTTCTTCCTAAGCTTTGAACCAGGCGGCTTATAGCCCAGTGTGTCTTATATGTGGATTTTTCTTCTACCACCAGGGGGGGCGCTTTAGCAGGAAGTGAATCATTGGAAGTCAAAATAAAAGAAAGCGGCCATTAAAATGGAATTAGGTTTTAATAGGAAATTGAACTTTGAGAATGTTGATCAGTTAAATTGAGGGGAAAAGGAAGATTTTTAGTTTTTTTAAAATAATACTGGTATCATTATGAGAATTTCAGGTGTAGATATTAGGATCCAGTAGATGGCAGCAGTGCAACAATAATGGATGGAAGCTGCTGTTGAAATCTAAAAAAGAAGAAGGAGCCCATTTTTATTTAGCTCATGCTAGTAGCAACACGAAGGAGATTTTTCTCTTCAAACTCCTAATCAGTTCAGTTAAACCTAAACTTGGCACCTTTTTTCTTTTCATTTATAATAAGTGTGATATTCAGTTGACCCTGTTATGACTCAGATGTTGGCTGCCCCCCCCCCCCCCCCCTGCTGCTGCATGGTGTGGAAAACCTGGAGCGGCAGAGAAACCTGAGGCTTATGGTCCAGAAAATACGCTATGTTTGTACACTCTGTGGACAACATGTCCTCACAATGTTTGTGAGAAAGTCCTCATAACTATCAAACACACACACACACACACACACACTCACACACACACACACACACACACACACACACACACACACACACACACACACACACACACATGCCATTGTTCTGGAAGGAAGGCCTCTTCCTGCCTTTATCCTGATCCAGTTTCTGTTTTTCCAGAAGATACGATGAGATCAGAGAGCAGCTCCACGTCAGACTCAGCAGGAAATGACAATGGTAACACACACACACACACACACACACCTACACACACACACACACACACACACAACACACACACACACACACACACACACACACACACACACACACACAACACACACCTACACACACACACACACACACACACACACACACACACACACACACACACACACACACCAGGCAGGGTTTCTGGTCTCAGGAGAACAAAACGTCCCGACAGCGTCTGATGTTCTATAAACATCAGGATGAAATCAGATCAGACTGCCGTCACTAGTGGCGCCCCCATCAGGGTAGTTCAGGAACTGCCTGACAGGTGACACTGGATGCTGGTCCTCCAAGAACCAGTTTAACCAGTTAGTCATGTACCAAACCCCGATGACAGTGTCGCCTCCTGGTCCGGTGGTCCATGTTGCTCCGGTTCCTCCAGGACCTTCGTGATGCGTCATGGTGACCAGCAGGACGACCTCAGGTTCTGATGTTCTGCAGGGGAAGTAGAACGGGCCTACTGGTTCTACCCTCATACTGGTTCTACCCTCATACTGGTTCTACCCTCATACTGGTTCTACCCTCATACTGGTTCTACCCTCATACTGGTTCTACCTCATACTGGTTCTACCCTCATACTGGTTCTACCCTCACCGAGCCTCTCAACGCCCCAGACAGCCTCCAGAACCGGCAGCTGGGCTCTCAGAACCAAAGGGGCGTGGCCTACATCTCAGCAGACAGGTGGTTGGTCAGGTCCCGGCAGGTGCTGACATGGATGGTCTCTGTGTTGACAGACAACGGTGGGTCTCAGTGTCGCCCCCTGCTGGTTTCTTCTGGATCTCCTGTGGAGGTTTTCAACCAGATCAGAACCAGGAAGTCGTCGGCGCTCAGCAGGTAAGCCGACCTCCGTGATCCGGGCCTCAGTGATCCGGACATCCGTGATCCGGCCTCAGTGATCCGGGCCTCAGTGATCCGGACATCCGTGATCCGGGCCTCAGTGATCCGGCCTCCGTGATCCGGGCCTCCGTGATCTGGCCTCAGTGATCCGGACCTCCGTGATCCGGACCTCCGTGATCTGGGCCTCAGTGATCCGGACCTCCGTGATCCGGACCTCCGTGATCCGGACCTCCGTGATCCGGGCCTCTGTGATCCGCTCAGGTGTTCCTGACTGGACCAACCAGTTAGTTTTATGTTTGGTGCCAGCCAATCAGAGGAGTTTCTCACCACCTGACCTCTGACCTTTCAGGACTGAACACCGTGACAGCACCAAGCCCCCCCCTGCCCCCCCCCGCTCCCAGGACTCCTCCTCCTCCTCCGAGGCGGGGCGGGAGGCGGGCTGCCGGGCGTCGCGCCAGAGCAACGGCTCTGACGGCCTCCTGACCCACAGCCCCCCCCCGGAGGACGAGGGGGGGGCCCAGCAGGGGGCGCCGCGGCCCAACGGAGCCACCGTCTCCAGGGGAACGAACGCGGCCGGGTCGTTCTGGAGCTCTGAGTCGCTGACGGAGCGGCGCGGCAGAAACCAGCCGGCGGCGCCGGAGGGGGGGGGCCGCGTGCGGGGGGGGGGCTACAGCGAGGTTCTGCTGGACTACGTCTGGGAGAAGCAGCGGCAGCTGCAGCGCCAGCAGCCGCAGCCCAGCAGGCCGGTCCGCGGCGCCGGCGCCCCCCCCATCTACCGCGGTCACCACGGCGACCAGCGCAGGGTCACCGTCACCCGCACCAAGTCCTGCGGCCCGTTCCTGCCCGTGAACCACGGTGACATCACCCCGCAGGCTCCGCCCCCCATCCAGCCGGACCCTCACCCCCACCTGCTGCCCCCCCGCCCGCCGCAGCTGCCCCCCCAGCAGGACTCCCAGCTGGAGGAGGCGACCCGGAGCCTCCACAAGGCCCTGGCCCTGGAGGGTGAGAACTGGCGCCACCTGGTGGTAGGGCTGTGGTGATGCAACAATCTCAATACGATATTCTGCCCACGATACCATATATATTGTGATATTCAGCAAACTATACAATTCAATACACTTTTGTGATTTTCTGAAAGGTTTCAGAGGGACAGAGTGATATTGGTGACATTTAGTGACTGTTATAAACTTGGATTGAATTAATTTAACTGAAACTGATTAAAAGCTCCAACTACACAATACCTGGTTCTGGTTGGACACAGACTTAAAGTGGACAGCTGGACAAAATGAACCAAAGAAGTGGAGAGAAAACATGTTTCTTTTAGTTGAAACAGTCCAAACTGTAGCTGACATGCATTAGTAAAGTAAATAAAGTGAACCAAGTTCCTGCTCTGAATAGTTTGATACCTTTTTAACCTGAACATCTGAAGGAATCACTCTAAGCCTGATGACCTGGTGAAGCCAGCAGTGAGGGAACAAGGTGACAGTTGGACGTTACGATACTTGAGGATGAATATCGATGTTTTTCTAGGAAAGAAAATATCAATATTATTATATTATTATACAGCCCTACCTGGTGGACAGAACCAGGTCAGGATCCCTCTACCTGCTCTCAGGTGTGACTTCGTCTGATTTGCTCTTCGCAGGTCTGAGGGACTGGTACCTGAGGAACACCTTAGGATCCACCCACCAGAACCAGGCCAGTGGAAAGGTCCCGTCAGGTGCCAACACTAAGCCGAGTGGTGGGGTCAAAGGTCAGAGTGGAGGGGTCGATGCCCTGCAGCAAAGACGCACGGCCCATGGAGTCCTCCAGCAGCCGACCTATCAGAGTCATCACTACGCCGCGCCGCATCACAAGCCGACGCTGCCGCACTCCGCCACGTTCCACGGACATCCGCTGCACGGGAGGTACGGTCCGCCAACAACTACATCCCCCACAATGCCTTGCTTTCCAGACCAGAGGGCTGTCAGTAGTTTCCTCCACCTCAGTGTGAGCTGAAGATGAAACCAGAAGCCGTCTCTCCCTCTCTGTCAGGTCTGTGGACGCCTCGCTCTACCAGGACGCCTGTCTGTCCCACAAACAGGACGTTCCCCTCAGAGACCTGGCGGCGGACCAGCCGTCTCCTGGGACTCTGGTCTGATCACCAGCCAATCAGAGGAAGACGGTTCTCTGGACCTCCTGTGATTGGGTGATGATGAACCAGTTGACCGGCCCGACACCCGGACGCCCCATGCACCTTAAAGACAGGTCCGCTTCACCAAGACCTTCACGAACCAGAACCAGAACCAGAACCCAGCAGAGGACCGGTGGCTGTTTGAGAGACCAGCGTCCAACTGGAGTCAGTGGTTTGGGTCCAGAAGAACCCTGCGCTGAGGAGTCCCTCACTTCTCAAGGTTCCTGGTCCGGAAAGGTTAGTCGGTCCTCGTCTCGCCACAGCTGGACTGTGGAGCGCCGATCGGTCCAGGTTCTGGGTTCCTGGTCCTCAGACTCGGCTCAGACAATCAGCCCCAAAGACACAAAGACAGAGTCTCACCTGCTCTCTGACATCACCAGCCCTGATCAGCTCAGGCATCTACCTGTTAAAGCCTCAGGTGAGTCCAGACCCGAAGCATCGGGTAACTTTGCAGTTTGGACTCAGAATCCCTGCACTATGAATCCAGCACCGAGTTTCATCCTCAAACCAGCAAGACTGGACCTGCAACAGGACCGGACCGGCCCGGTTCTGGCCGGCTCAGAGAACTGAAATCCAGGAGAAAAAGATCAGGGAATCCGGGTCCAGGAGAAAGTTCTGGTCCTGCAGCGACACAATCCAGGTCTCCAGCAAGTTAGGAATGTCACCAGAACCTGGAGGAAATCCTGACCTGGATCCGGACCTCCATCTTCATCAGGACCTGGATCAGGACCTGGGTTCTGGGCCCGGACCTGGGAACCGGACCGGGACCTGGGTTCTGGGCCCGGGTCAACCTCAGGTCATAATCAGGATGCAGGTTTAGTCTGAAGCAATAAGAGGAGCTTCAGGTTTAAAGAGCTTCAGAACAAAAGAACCCAAAAACAGTCAGAACGACAATCAGACGATGATGTCACAGCGGTGATTGATTTCATCATCGATCAACTGCTTGGTCTCGTTTTCTACGGATCTGATGTCATCGGATTTTATACGAACCTTTGTTACTGAAATGATGCTTTTTAATGCAGGACATCAGTTTTGTTGAGAAGAATCAGTGTTCACACACACCTGTCGTCTTTACACACACCTGTCCTCACACACACCTGTCGTCTTTACACACACCTGTCCTCACACACACCTGTCGTCTTTACACACACCTGTCCTCACACACACCTGTCGTCTTTACACACACCTGTCCTCACACACACCTGTCATCTTTACACACACCTGTCTCACACACAGCTGTCCTCACACACACCTGTCATCTTTACACACACCTGTCCTCACACACAGCTGTCCTCACACACACCTGTCCTCACACACACCTGTCGTCTTTACACACACCTGTCCTCAGACACAGCTGTCCTCACACACACCTGTCGTCTTTACACACACCTGTCCTCACACACACCTGTCATCTTACACACACCTGTCCTCACACACAGCTGTCCTCACACACACCTGTCCTCACACACACCTGTCATCTTTACACACACCTGTCCTCACACACACCTGTCGTCTTTACACACACCTGTCCTCACACACAGCTGTCCTCACACACAGCTGTGCTGCTCCACACCTGGGCCTGTATTCTCAAAGTCGCTGAGTGTTATTTAATGTAAGTCTAGTTTCATCGTGGTGACTCACTTTTCTGACTCCAGTCTGGATTCATTTCTGTTTATTGTCTTTGTTTAGTGTTTCGACCAATCACAGCCAAGCCTGGACGTGTTGATTTATTTTAAAAAGATAAAAGACACCAAGAGACGTTTCAGTTTCAAAACAAAACCATCTGAGTTATTTTAGCCTTCAGTTCACCCTCCTCACCAGCAGGTGGCGGCGATGCTCTACTGAGTTATAGGCAACAATCACTGAGGAACCCTAACCCTAGAAAACAGCATCACGCCCAGCAACGGGGTCAACCACACCTAGCAACGGGGTCAACCACCTAGCAACGGGGTCAACCACCTAGCAACGGGGTCAACCACACCTAGCAACGGGGTCAACCACACCTAGCAACGGGGTCAACCACCTAGCAACGGGGTCAACCACCTAGCAACGGGGTCAACCACCTAGCAACGGGGTCAACCACACATAGCAACGGGGTCAACCACACCTAGCAACGGGTAACCCCTAGCAATCGGGGTCAACCACTAGCAACGGGTCAACCACCATAGCAACGGGGTCAACACCACTAGCAACGGGTCAACCACCTAGCAACGGGTCAACCCTAGCAACGGGTCAACCACCAGCAAGGGGTCACCCACATAGCAACGGGTCAACCACACCTAGCAACGGGTCAACCACCTAGCAACGGGGTCAACCACCTAGCAACGGGGTCAACCACACATAGCAACGGGGTCAACCACACTAGCAACGGGGTCAACCACACTAGCAACGGGGTCAACCACACATAGCAACGGGGTCAACCACACCTAGCAACGGGGTCAACCACACCTAGCAACCGGTCAACCACACCTAGCAACGCAGTCAACCACCTAGCAACGGGGTCAACCACCTAGCAACGGGGTCAATCACACATAGCAACGGGGTCAACCACACCTAGCAACGGGTCAACCACACTAGCAACGGGGTCAACCACCTAGCAACGGGGTCAACCACACATAGCAACGGGGTCAACCACACTAGCAACGGGGTCAACCACACATAGCAACGGGGTCAACCACACCTAGCAACGGGGTCAACCACACCTAGCAACACGGTCAACCACACCTAGCAACGCAGTCAACCACACCTAGCAACGGGGTCAACCACCTAGCAACGGGTCAATCCACACATAGCAACGGGTCAACCACACATAGCAACGGGGTCAATCACACATAGCAACGGGGTCAACCACACATAGCAACGGGGTCAACCACACCTAGCAACGGGGTCAACCACACATAGCAACGGGGTCAACCACACATAGCAACGGGGTCAACCACACATAGCAACGGGGTCAACACACCTAGCAACGGGGTCAACCACACTAGCAACGGGGTCAACCACACATAGCAACGGGGTCAACCACACTAGCAACGGGGTCAACCACACCTAGCAACGGGTGAACTTCGGAGTGTGAGGGTCTTTGTGAATACAGCCGGTTCTGATCTACACCTGCTGCGTCCCTGAGGTTCTGGTTCTGATCCAGTTTCTATGTTGGGTCGCTGCAGCTCAGAGATCTGAATTTTCTTCACGATGACATTTTATTTTGTTAAATATTAAACCTCAGTCATGAATATGAACAGAACCGGAAGACAAGCCCCGCCCACTCTTACGGTGCTGCCGTTGTATTGGCCGCAGCCACTCAGGTGTTTGGTTCTGGTCATGTGACCGCAGCTGGACACGCCTCCTTCGCCAGAGCAGAACCTGAGGATCTGAAACTGGTTCTGCTGAGAGACCGGACCAGCCGGGACCAGCCGGTACCAGCCGGTATCCGCTGGGATCCTGCAGGAGTTCTGGTCTGGTCGGGAGAGGGAAGGGGGTTCCGGTTCGGTTTTGACGGTGTCTGTGCTGCATGTTCTCTGTCCAATCAGAACCTGTTCAGGGACGTGTGTTCTGAAAGCTCCAGAACCGGACCTGGCCGGTACCGTAGCAGCTTCTGTGATGGACTGAATGTTTTTGTAGTTTTTGTGTGTAAATAAAACTTGTGAAAACGTTTCTGCTCTGCTGCTGTTCATGGACCCAGGAGGTTCGGTTCTGTCCGTACTCAGCTCTCTGCTTCAGGTCCAGTTGGTGTGAAGCCCTCCAGCGCCCCCTGCTGCTCCCGTTGTCGAACAGCAGCGGATCCGGACCAGATCAAAGCTTCTCATTGTTCTGGATCAGAACATCATGTGAACATTAAAGCCTCGGAGAGGTTCCGGTTCCGGTTCCGTGTCCCGGATCCCCGAAAGGAAAAATCACCTGACGGCCTTCAGGCAGGAGAACGAAACCAGATGTTCATTAAAGAAAGAACGTTCCCGAAGCATCGGAACCGTTTGAAATGAGATATGTGTGTATGGCGTGTCCTGCCTGCTTAAAGAACGTTCTTTAGAGTTACAATGAATTCTGTGAATTTGAACAGCTGAAGAACGTTCTTTACTCTCGCAGTTCGTTGCGTAACACTCGGTCCTCACAGCGGCGGTAAGCCGCTGCGGTCAAACCGGGGTTCACAGCTGGCGACACGGACTAAACTTTCTCCCGACACCAGTTCGTTCCGGACCGGTTCGGCTATGAGGTAAGGGTTCTGCCTCAGCAGCCGGACTCCCTGCGACCCGGACGGACGGGTTCTGTTCGGGAGAAGTGGGTCGGCTCCGGAAACTTTGGCCGTTTTCCACATATTTCCACATCAAAGTTCCGGTTAGCCGTTAGCTTTAGCCGTTAGCTTCCCCGAAACCGGCCGGTGAGGTTCCGGTCCGGATGAAGTTCGGCGATCGATATGATTCATGGATCAGTAACGGAACCAGAACCAGTTCAGTAAGTTACGGTCCGACCCGGTTCTGTCTCACTGTGGGGAACTGGACCAGAACTCTGGAGTTCGGTTGTTAAAATGAACCGAACCATAGTCGGTCCAGTTGTGGAACTGGAGCAGAGGTCGTGACCCCTGTTGGAGATTTAATCTTATTAATGCGAACTTGTGTCTTTAAACACACATTGAACATGAATCTGCTTTTAAAACGTCAGAAAAGTTCGACATTAAACATTGTTGATGATGACGTCATCCGGCCGGCGCTTTAGTATTGAAATATAAGTTTAAAATAAAAACAAAGAAGCTCTGCGTTACTGAGGTATGTTGTAGCTCTAAGCCTCCACTAGGGGGCGGTATGTCGCACTTCTGGGAATTTAGTAGATGACCGCCATCTTGGTAGGCATCTGTAGCTACAGATGCTATGGAGTTGCTATGACAACAATGAACAGGCTTAGAACATGTTAACTTTATAAATTCATTACAAACATAAAATCTTAAAGTTTCTTCTCGTGTATTTTGCCTACCAATATGGCGGCTCAGTGGCCTGCAGCACTTCTGGATCAGACTTGTGGGAACGACGTGTAGAAACACGGAGATGGAGAGAACATCACATTAATGTACTCGAGTAAAAGTACTCAAAATAAATGGTACCTCATTACATATGACTTGACATAAAAGTTACTTTTTTCTGAGCAGCTGCTTCAGGTGATGCCATTCCTTACCTGTGCACAGGTGGAGCGTCAGGCTCTCGGGATCAAGGCTGTGATTGGTCAGCTGGCCGTCATCATGCAGCTGGCCAATGAGAAGCTGCCAGCTCGGCTGAGGCGGAGCTCCAGCCTCAGGAAGATGGCCGCCATCCTGATCGCTGCCTACGCTGTCAAAAAGCTGAGTCCGTACATGTGGAGGAGGCTACAGGTGAGAGACACTGGAAGGTCAAAGGTCAGGGGAAGGCGGCAGGTGACTGAGTGTGCTGTTCCTCCAGAGACGGGCAGCAGGTGAGGAGGGAGGCGGGGCTAAAACACCTGTGGGCGTGGTCAGCACTGTGGAGGGCGGTGAAGATGACGAGAAGAAGAAGAAGAAGAAGAAAGTGGACAGGTGACAGGAGACGATGTGAGACACCTGATCAGTTGGCACCTGGTCTCACCTGGACTCTACCTGTCCACAGGTCTCCATCAGTCAACAGAGACTTCGTCCTCAGACTGTCTCACCTGCTGAAGCTCCTGTTTCCACGGTTACTGTGTCCAGAGTTCGGCCTGCTCGCGCTGCACTCCATCACCCTGATGTCCCGCACCTTCCTGTCCATCTACGTGGCGTCTCTAGACGGTCTGCACCTGTCCTCAGCTGTCTCTACCTGGGCGTCTGTCTCAGGTCGTCCTGACGCTCCGGTTCGGTCTCTCAGGTATGATCGTCAGGTGCATCGTGCAGAAAGATCCGCGCGCCTTCGTGCTGCAGCTGTCCAAGTGGCTCCTGGTCGCGGTTCCCGCCACGTTCATCAACAGCGCCATCAGGTTCCTGGAGGGTCAGCTGACCCTGAGCTTCAGGAGCCGATTGGTCAGCCACGCCTACCAGCTGTACTTCACCAACCAGGTGAGACCTGCTGTACAGCTGATGACCCGCCTTCTCCAGGTGAGTCTAAAGCTCTGCTCCTTCACAGACGTATTACCGCGTCAGCAACATGGACGGCCGTCTGTCCAACCCGGACCAGTCTCTGACCGAGGACATCGTCATGTTCTCCGCCTCCGTCGCTCACCTGTACTCCAACCTGACCAAGCCCATCCTGGACGTGGTGGTCACCTGCTACACGCTGCTGCGCACCGCCCAGTCCAAAGGTACGCCGCCTCCGCCGCTGCCGATGCTCACCTGTACCGGGCCTGATGGCGTCCTGATGGCGTCCTGATGGCGTCCTGATGGTCTCCTGATGGCCTCCTGATGGTCTCCTGATGGTCTCCTGATGGCGTCCTGATGGCGTCCTGATGGTCTCCTGATGGCGTCCTGATGGTCTCCTGATGGTCTCCTGATGGTCTCCTGATGGCGTCCTGATGGTCTCCTGATGGCGTCCTGATGGTCTCCTGATGGCGTCCTGATGGTCTCCTGATGGCGTCCTGATGGCGTCCTGATGGCGTCCTGATGGCGTCCTGATGGCGTCCTGATGGTCTCCTGATGGTCTCCTGATGGCCTCCTGATGGCGTCCTGATGGCGTCCTGATGGCGTCCTGATGGCGTCCTGATGGCGTCCTGATGGCCTCCTGATGGCGTCCTGATGGCGTCCTGATGGCGTCCTGATGGCGTCCTGATGGCGTCCTGATGGCGTCCTGATGGTCTCCTGATGGCGTCCTGATGGCGTCCTGATGGCGTCCTGATGGTCTCCTGATGGCCTCCTGATGGTCTCCTGATGGCCTCCTGATGGCGTCCTGATGGTCTCCTGATGGCGTCCTGATGGCGTCCTGATGGTCTCCTGATGGTCTCCTGATGGCGTCCTGATGGCGTCCTGATGGTCTCCTGATGGCCTCCTGATGGCGTCCTGATGGTCTCCTGATGGCCTCCTGATGGCGTCCTGATGGTCTCCTGATGGCCTCCTGATGGCGTCCTGATGGTCTCCTGATGGCGTCCTGATGGCGTCCTGATGGTCTCCTGATGGTCTCCTGATGGTCTCCTGATGGCGTCCTGATGGTCTCCTGATGGTCTCCTGATGGCGTCCTGATGGCGTCCTGATGGTCTCCTGATGGTCTCCTGATGGCGTCCTGATGGTCTCCTGATGGCGTCCTGATGGTCTCCTGATGGCGTCCTGATGGCGTCCTGATGGTCTCCTGATGGCGTCCTGATGGCGTCCTGATGGCGTCCTGATGGCGTCCTGATGGTCTCCTGATGGCGTCCTGATGGCGCCTGATGGTCTCCTGATGGTCTCCTGATGGCGTCCTGATGGCGTCCTGATGGCGTCCTGATGGCGCCTGATGGTCTCCTGATGGCGTCCTGATGGCGTCCTGATGGCGTCCTGATGGTCTCCTGATGGCGTCCTGATGGCGCCTGATGGTCTCCTGATGGTCTCCTGATGGCGTCCTGATGGCGTCCTGATGGCGTCCTGATGGTCTCCTGATGGCGTCCTGATGGCGTCCTGATGGCGTCCTGATGGTCTCCTGATGGCGTCCTGATGGCGTCCTGATGGTCTCCTGATGGCGTCCTGATGGCGTCCTGATGGCGTCCTGATGGTCTCCTGATGGCCTCCTGATGGTCTCCTGATGGCGTCCTGATGGCGTCCTGATGGCGTCCTGATGGTCTCCTGATGGCGTCCTGATGGTCTCCTGATGGTCTCCTGATGGCGTCCTGATGGCGCCTGATGGTCTCCTGATGGTCTCCTGATGGCGTCCTGATGGCGTCCTGATGGCGTCCTGATGGCGTCCTGATGGCGTCCTGATGGTCTCCTGATGGCGTCCTGATGGTCTCCTGATGGCGTCCTGATGGTCTCCTGATGGCGTCCTGATGGCGTCCTGATGGCGTCCTGATGGTCTCCTGATGGCGTCCTGATGGCGCCTGATGGTCTCCTGATGGCGTCCTGATGGCGTCCTGATGGTCTCCTGATGGCCTCCTGATGGTCTCCTGATGGCGTCCTGATGGTCTCCTGATGGCGTCCTGATGGTCTCCTGATGGCGTCCTGATGGTCTCCTGATGGCGTCCTGATGGCGTCCTGATGGTCTCCTGATGGCGTCCTGATGGCCTCCTGATGGAGTCCTGATGGTCTCCTGATGGCGTCCTGATGGTCTCCTGATGGTCTCCTGATGGCGTCCTGATGGCCTCCTGATGGAGTCCTGATGGTCTCCTGATGGCGTCCTGATGGTCTCCTGATGGTCTCCTGATGGCCTCCTGATGGTCTCCTGATGGTCTCCTGATGGCGTCCTGATGGTCTCCTGATGGCGTCCTGATGGTCTCCTGATGGTGTCCTGATGGCGTCCTGATGGCGTCCTGATGGTCTCCTGATGGCCTCCTGATGGTCTCCTGATGGCCTCCTGATGGCGTCCTGATGGTCTCCTGATGGCGTCCTGATGGCGTCCTGATGGTCTCCTGATGGCGTCCTGATGGCGTCCTGATGGTCTCCTGATGGTCTCCTGATGGCGTCCTGATGGCGTCCTGATGGTCTCCTGATGGCGTCCTGATGGCGTCCTGATGGTCTCCTGATGGCGTCATGATGGCGTCCTGATGGCGTCCTGATGGCGTCCTGATGGTCTCCTGATGGCGTCCTGATGGCGCCTGATGGTCTCCTGATGGCGTCCTGATGGCGTCCTGATGGTCTCCTGATGGCGTCCTGATGGCGTCCTGATGGCGTCCTGATGGTCTCCTGATGGCGTCCTGATGGCGTCCTGATGGTCTCCTGATGGCGTCCTGATGGCCTCCTGATGGCGTCCTGATGGTCTCCTGATGGCGTCCTGATGGCCTCCTGATGGCGTCATGATGGCGTCCTGATGGCGTCCTGATGGCGTCCTGATGGTCTCCTGATGGACTCCTGATGGTCTCCTGATGGCGTCCTGATGGCGTCCTGATGGTCTCCTGATGGCGTCCTGATGGCGTCCTGATGGTCTCCTGATGGCGTCCTGATGGTCTCCTGATGGTCTCCTGATGGCGTCCTGATGGCGTCCTGATGGTCTCGTGATGGCCTCCTGATGGTGTCCTGATGGCGTCCTGATGGCGTCCTGATGGCGTCCTGATGGCGTCCTGATGGTCTCCTGATGGCCTCCTGATGGCGTCCTGATGGCGTCCTGATGGTGTCCTGATGGTCTCCTGATGGCGTCCTGATGGCGTCCTGATGGTCTCCTGATGGCGTCCTGATGGTCTCCTGATGGCCTCCTGATGGCGTCCTGATGGTCTCCTGATGGCGTCCTGATGGTCTCCTGATGGCGTCCTGATGGTCTCCTGATGGCGTCCTGATGGCGTCCGTGATGGCGTCCTGATGGCGTCATGATGGCGTCCTGATGGCGTCCTGATGGTCTCCTGATGGCGTCCTGATGGCTCCTGATGGTCCCTGATGGTCTCCTGATGGTCTCCTGATGGCGTCCTGATGGCGTCCTGATGGCCCTGATGTCTCCTGATGGTCTCCTGATGGCGTCCTGATGGCGTCCTGATGGTCTCCTGATGGCGTCCTGATGGCGTCCTGATGGCGTCCTGATGGTCTCCTGATGGCGTCCTGATGGCGTCCTGATGCTGTCCTCCTGTAGGCGCCGACACCACGTGGCCCTCTGCCATCGCCGGCCTGGTGGTGGCGCTCACCGCCAAGGTGCTGCGCTCCTGTTCGCCGCACTTTGGGAAGCTGGTGGCCGAGGAGGCAAAGAGGAAGGGAGACCTGCGCTACATGCACTCACGCATCATCGCCAACTCCGAGGAGATCGCGTTCTACGCCGGACACAAGGTGACACTTTCTACAGGAGAGGCGTTTGATTCTCAGACCCAGGCAGCACCGCTGCTTCGGTGCGTTTGATTCGGAGCGTGTGAGCGCTGTGGTCTGCAGGTGGAGCTGTCCCAGCTGCGGCGGAGCTACGCCTCGCTGTCGTCTCAGATCCACCAGATCCTGCTGAAGCGGCTCTGGTACGTCATGCTGGAGCAGTTCCTCATGAAGTACGTCTGGAGCGCGTCCGGCCTCGTCATGGTGGCCGTGCCCATCATCACCGCCACAGGATACTCCAGGAACGGTAAGCTCCGCCCCCCCGCGGCGGGCTAGCCGCGGCAGCAGCGTGTGACCTCTGACCCTCGGTGCGCAGACTCTGAGGAGGTGAAGCGGGCGGCCATGGTGATGAAGGAGGAGGACCTGGTCAGCGAGCGAACGCAGGCCTTCACCACGGCCAGGAACCTGCTAAACGCCGCCGCCGACGCCGTGGAGAGGATCATGAGCTCCTACAAGGAGGTCAGCCAGCAGGCCCCGCCCCCTCAGGCCCCGCCCCTCAGGCACCGCCCCTCAGCCCCGCCCCCTCAGTCCGCTCCTCAGGCCCCGCCCCCTCAGCCAGCGCGACCTCAGGCCCCACCTCCTCAGGCCCCGCCCCCTCAGCCAGCGCTGACCTCAGGCCCCACCTCAGCAGCGCCCCTTTAGGCCCCGCCCCCTCAGCAAGCGCTGACCTCAGGCCCACCTCCTCAGGCCCCGCCCCCTCAGCCAGCGCTGACCTCAGGCCCCACCTCAGCCAGCGCCCCTTTAGGCCCCGCCCCTCAGCAAGCGCGACCTCAGCCCCACCTCCTCAGGCCCCGCCCCTCAGCCAGCGCTGACCTCAGGCCCCGCCCCCTCAGGCCAGCGCCCCTTTAGGCCCGCCCCCTCAGCCAGCGCTGACCTCAGGCCCCGCCCCTCAGGCCCCGCCCCCTCAGCAGCGCTGACCTCAGGCCCGCCCCTCAGCAAGCGCTGACCTCAGGCCCCGCCCCCTCAGGCCCCGCCCCCTCAGGCCCCGCCCCCTCAGGCCCCGCCCCCTCAGCCAGCGCTTACCTCAGGCCCCGCCCCTCAGCCAGCTATGCCCTCAGGCCCCGCCCCCTCATGCCCGCCCCCTCAGGCCCCGCCCCCTCAGGCCCCGCCCCCTCAGGCCCCGCCCCCTCAGCCAGCGCTGACCTCAGCGTTGTGTCCAGGTGACGGAGCTGGCCGGCTACACGTCCCGCGTCTGGGAGATGCTCGTCGTGTTCGAGGACGTGAGCCGAGGAACCTACCGCCGCTCGGCCGACCTGGAGGAACCGGCGACCCGCCGAGGAGCGGCGGTCCTGCAGAACAGAGGTCAGCAGGGTCAGAGGTCAGCTGAGATAAGAACGGTTTCTTAAATGTCCAGAATTTGACTCAAAAAGACAAAACTGGTGGAGAATGAAGCTCTGTTCAAGCTCAGCAGACCAGTTTCCATGGTCAGACCACCTGACCAGAACCAGGTCAGACAAGACCACCTGACCAGAACAGGTCAGGACCAAGACCACCTGACCAGAACCAGGTCTAAACCAAGACCACCTGACCAGAACCAGTCAGGACCAAGACCACCTGACCAGAACCAGGTCAGACCAAGACCACCTACAGAACCAGTCAGGACCAAGACCACCTGACCAGAACCAGGTCAGGACCAAGACCACCTGACCAGAACCAGGTCTAAACAAGACACCTGACAGAACCAGTCAGGACCAAGACCACCTGACCAGAACCAGGTCAGGACCAAGACCACCTGACCAGAACCAGTCAGACCAAGACCACCCGACCAAACCAGGCCAAGACCACCTGACCAGAACCAGGTCTAAACCAAGACCACCTGACCAGAACCAGGTCTAACCAAGACCACCTGACCAGAACCAGGTCTAACCAGACCACCTACCAAACCAGTCAGGACCAAGACCACCTGACCAGAACCAGGTCTAAACCAAGACCACCTGACCAGAACCAGTCAGGACCAAGACCACCTACCAGAACCAGTCTAAACCAAGACCACCTGACCAGAACCAGGTAAACCAAGACACCTGACCAAACCAGTCTAAACCAAGACACCTGACCAGAACCAGTCAGACCAGACCACCTACCAGAACCAGTCTAACCAAGACCACCTGACAGAACCAGGTCTAAACCAGACCACCTACAGACCAGGTCAGACCAAGACCACCTGACCAGAACCAGGTCTAACCAAGACCACCTGACCAGACAGGTCTAAACCAAGACACCTGACCAGAACCAGTCTAAACCAAGACACCTGACCAGAACCAGTCAGACCAAGTTTGCCCTCATACACAACTTGTGACATTTAATCAAAATTAACCTTTCCTGCATGAATATGATCCTTTTTTTATTCTCATGTCGCTGTCATGTTTTTGTCTGTCGCCATATTGGATTTAACAAAAATAATGTCTTGCACTTGCAGCTGATGGCCAGTGATGGATTTATAACATAAAAATGTCCCCTGCAGTGACCACCATGCATGAAAAGGTTAAATTGATCTGAAACGTCCACATTCCCATAGAAACACCTAAATATTAAATGCTTAGAGCTGAAATAAATTTAACCAAGATCCTTATCAAATCAAGCTCTTCGTTCTGCTTTGCTTCCATCTCATGTCTCATGTCGGCAAGTCTGATGATTTATGTAGCGGATTTTTATTGCCCACCATTACAAACATGTTCTGCGCTGAGAGGAAACCACTGCCACGTCTCCCAGCGCCGCATGCGAGTCAAAGAGCAGGCGATGGCCGACAACCTGGACAATATGGCGCCAGTTCACTGGTATTTACACAGTCCTGGTCTTGAAATAAAATCCAGAGTCGTCAACGACTGAGACCATCAAGAAGTGTCTTGAGACCGAGTCTGGACTCCGATACTGCAACACTATTCCATGGCAACCAGCCTCCTTGGCTGTTTTCTGTCCAATGACTTCTGCAGATGTTCTTCTCTTGGGAAACATGTGCGATTTTTATTAGCTTGATTCTCACTCTTCCAGGGTTTTCCAGGATATTCCAGGTTTTTCCAGGTTGTTGTACTGGCCATTCCCTGTGACTGCAGTCAGTTCCTGGTGTGTTTCTTGTTCCAGGTCAGGTGATCAACGTGGACAACGGGATTCGCTGTGAGAACCTGCCCATCATTACGCCCACTGGAGACGTTGTGGTATCCAGCCTCAACATTCAGGTTCGTCTCGCTGGTCGCGCTCCATTGGCTGTGAAGGTGGTTCTGTTTAGGTCCGGTCACATTACCATGATGGCCAGAATGTCCAGGTGGCCCAGTGGATCCAGAACCTCAGTTTATGGTGTTTATTAGAGGTGAGCTGACCGATCGGTAACCGATCATCACCGATGTCCGTGAAATCGGTGATGATCGGGATCGGCGATCATTGTCTCTGTTACCGATACCTGATCCTCACCTGCATCTCATTTCCCAGCCTGTCTGTCCAGCTGGTCTCGTCTTTCCTTCACTGCAAACGCAGCAACAAATGCTAAGGATGTGTAACTATAACCACTGAGTGAATGAGGACGTTTGCGTGTTGCGGCGGAAAATAGAAGCAGGTCAAAATGCATCAACACAACGAAGCTAATAGACATAAAAACAATGACGGAGTTTGGCTACATCGAGGCTCAATGCAGTAAAAAGACATGAAGGATCAGACAGCAGGTAAAGCAGCACAGCTACAAACACTCACCGGATTAGCATGACGGTCAGAAAGATAAACTAATAACCTGGAAAATGATTTAAGTCTTGGAGCTGCGATGTAAGACGCTGGTTCTGCTGTTGAACCGCTGCTCCGCTACAGGTAGTAATATTTAATATTTAGTAATATTTAATATTTAGTAATATTTAATATTTAGTAATATTTGACACTGAGCCGCTTCTGCTCCACCTGGTAGAGACTCTCACACCGAACCTGTTTAAAGCTGCAGCATCTAACCTAAAAAATACATTTTACATGCGTATTAAAACTTTCTCTGTCCTAACATGTGACAGATAATCTCTAAAAAATAATCGATCTGTTACTCCGCTCAGTCAGAAACAGCCAATCAGAACTAGCAGTAACCAGCTAGCCGCTATGCTAACAGGAAGTTTTCATTCAGTAACTCAGGATTGTTTATTGTAATGGATCCTGTATTTTCCTTTGAATGTTAAGTTTTATACTTGAATTTTTTGTCAATGTTGAGAGGTTTTATTTTGGCTCTTTGCATTATTTAGCCTCTTCAGAGCCTTCATATGTTATCAGTCTGTTAAAGATAGTATTATTGATAGCAGTTCAATTTGCACAATGCCTGTTTTGTTTAGTTTTCTTCTTGGAAAAAGTTATTAAAAACAAGTTTTTGTCTAAATTAAGGTGAATTCATGGTTCCTTTTTCCACATAATGTAACAGTAGTGTTTATGATTTAAAAAATAAAGAAATAATAATTATGTGATCGGTATCGGGGATCGGTGATCAGTATCGGCAGAAAAAAACCTGATTGGCACATCCCTAGTGTTTATGAATGAAATTCTGATCTGTAGATGCAATACGCGGTTCTGGAGTAACTCCATCGATTCGCGGTTCTGGGAGTAACTCCATCGATTCGCGGTTCTGGGAGTAACTCCATCGATTCGCGGTTCTGGGAGTAACTCCATCGATTCGCGGTTCTGGGAGTAACTCCATCGATTCGCGGTTCTGGGAGTAACTCCATCGATTCGCGGTTCTGGGAGTAACTCCCGGCAGGTCAGCAGGTTCTGGTCGGATCAGCCCGTCTGGAACCTTCAGCCATGTTGGTTTTGCTCGTTCTGATGGTTTTCTCCTCGCCTGCCTGATGAGCTGCCCTTTGATTGGCTGACTGACGGTGTTAGCAGGCAGCTGTGCCTAATAAACCGGCCGGTCGGACATGTTTGGGTTTTTGGTTCTGAATGACCGGATCCGGCCCAGGTGGTAGTTCCGCCTGGTGACCAGCAGAGGGAGCGCTGACCAAAGTCATTTCACACAGAGCAAAACATTTCAAACTGTTTTTATTTGGTTGTTTTTACAAACGTCCAAACTTCCATTTTTCCCTGTTAATGATTAATATGTTTTATTAATATGTAAATTTTATTTCTGCTGTTTTGTGTTTTTATTTTATTTTAAATATTTAAGTCTTATAAATTAAAGTTTTTTGATCTTTTCTGGTCATTTGAGCTGAAAATGTTCAAACATCATAATTCATGGTCGGAACCAGCTGATCACCCATCAGAACCTGACCGGTTCTGGATCCGGGCCAGAACTTCTGTAGGACCAGATCAGGTCCGGTCTGAAGGATCCCATTGTGTTCTGGGGAGGTCAAAGGTCGACCCGGAGAAAACCGATGGAAACAGAACCGCCTCTGTGTTCTGATGGGTCCAGATGAGTCACTGAGCTTCTGCTGAGCAGGTTCTGGTTCTGGTTCTGGTTCTGGTTCTGGTTCTGGCCTCAGGACGTGTTCCTGTGCTGCAGGTGGAGGACGGGATGAACGTTCTGATCACGGGTCCAAACGGCTGCGGGAAGAGTTCTCTGTTCAGGATCCTCAGTGGGCTGTGGCCCGTTTACGGAGGAGCTCTGCACCGACCAGAACCGCAGCACATGTTCTACATCCCCCAGAGGTAAACAGCCCTCTGGGTCCGGTTCTGACCGGGTCCGGTGCTGACCGGGTCCGGTTCTGACCGGGTCCGGTGCTGACCGGGTCCGGTTCTGACCGGGTCCGGTTCTGACCGGGTCCGGTTCTGACCGGGTCCGGTGCTGACCGGGTCCGGTTCTGACCGGGTGCGGGTCCGGTTCTGACCGGGTCCGGTGCTGACCGGGTCCGGTTCTGACCGGGTCCGGTGCTGACCGGGTCCGGTTCTGACCGGGTCCGGTGCTGACCGGGTCCGGTGCTGACCGGGTCCGGTTCTGACCGGGTCCGGTGCTGACCGGGTCCGGTTCTGACCGGGTCCGGTGCTGACCGGGTCCGGTGCTGACCGGGTCCGGTTCTGACCGGGTCCGGTTCTGACTGGGTGCGGGTCCGGTTCTGACCGGGTCCGGTGCTGACCGGGTCCGGTTTGACCGGGTCCGGTGCTGACCGGGTCCGGTGCTGACCGGGTGCGGGTCCGGTGCTGACCGGGTCCGGTGCTGACCGGGTCCGGTGCTGACCGGGTCCGGTGCTGACCGGGTGCGGGTCCGGTGCTGACCGGGTCCGGTGCTGACCGGGTCCGGTGCTGACCGGGTCCGGTGCTGACCGGGTGCGGTGCTGACCGGGTGCGGGTCCGGTTCTGACCGGGTCCGGTTCTGAGCAGGCCGTACATGTCGGAGGGATCCCTCAGAGACCAGGTCATCTATCCGGACTCGGTGGACGACTTGGTCCACAAGGGACTGACGGATTCGGACCTGGAGGAAATCCTGAAGACCGTCCACCTGCTGTACATCCTGGACCGGGAGGGAGGTGAGAGAGGGCAGTACTACCGGGTACTACCGGGTACTACAGGGTACTACAGGGTACTACAGGGGACTACAGGGTACTACAGGGTACTACAGGGAAATACAGGGGACTACAGGGTACTACAGGGGACTACAGGGTACTACAGGGTACTACAGGGAAATACAGGGGACTACAGGGTACTACAGGGTACTACAGGGGACTACAGGGTACTACAGGGTACTACAGGGTACTACAGGGTACTACAGGGTACTTCAGGGGAATACAGGGTACTACAGGGGACTACAGGGTACTACAGGGTACTACAGGGGACTACAGGGTACTACAGGGTACTACAGGGAAATACAGGGGACTACAGGGTACTACAGGGTACTACAGGGTACTACAGGGGACTACAGGGTACTACAGGGTACTACAGGGGACTACAGGGTACTACAGGGTACTACAGGGAAATACAGGGGACTACAGGGTACTACAGGGTACTACAGGGGACTACAGGGTACTACAGGGTACTACAGGGTACTACAGGGAAATACAGGGGACTACAGGGTACTTCAGGGGAATACAGGGTACTACAGGGGACTACAGGGTACTACAGGGTACTACAGGGGACTACAGGGTACTACAGGGTACTACAGGGAAATACAGGGGACTACAGGGTACTACAGGGTACTACAGGGGACTACAGGGTACTACAGGGTACTACAGGGAAATACAGGGGACTACAGGGTACTTCAGGGGAATACAGGGTACTACAGGGACTACAGGGTACTACAGGGTACTACAGGGGACTACAGGGTACTACAGGGTACTACAGGGAAATACAGGGGACTACAGGGTACTACAGCGTACTACAGGGGACTACAGGGTACTACAGGGTACTACAGGGGACTACAGGGTACTACAGGGTACTACAGGGAAATACAGGGGACTACAGGGTACTACCGGGTACTACAGGGTACTACCGGGTACTACAGGGTACTACAGGGTACTACAGGGTACTACAGGGTACTACAGGGGACTACAGGGTACTACAGGGTACTACAGGGTACTACAGGGGACTACAGGGGACTACAGGGTACTACAGGGTACTACAGGGGACTACAGGGTACTACAGGGTACTACAGGGAAATACAGGGGACTCACAGGGTAACTACAGGGTACTACAGGGACTACAGGGTACTACAGGGTACTACAGGGTACTACAGGGTACTACAGGAGGAATACAGGGGACTACAGGGTACTTCAGGGGAATACAGGGTACTACAGGGGACTACAGGGTACTACAGGGAAATACAGGGGACTACAGGGTACTACAGGGTACTACAGGGTATACGGGGGAATACAGGGGACTACAGGGGTACTACAGGGTACTACAGGGTACTACAGGGGAATACAGGGGTAATACAGGGGACTACAGGGGTACTAAGGGATATACAGGGAAATACAGGGGATACAGGGGAACTACAGGGTACTACAGGGTACATACAGGGGAATACAGGGAATACGGGGTACTACAGGGGAACTACAGGGGACTACAGGGTACTACAGGGGTAATACAGGGTACTACAGGGATACTACAGGGGAATACAGTGGTATACAGGGTACTACAGGGGAATACGGGGAATACAGGGGACTACAGGGGTACTACAGGGTAAGGACTACAGGAATACAGGGTACTACAGGGGACTACAGGGTACTACAGGGTACTACAGGGTACTACAGGGGAATACAGGGAAATACAGGGGAATACAGGGGAACTACAGGGTACTACAGGGTACTACAGGGAAATACAGGGTACTACAGGGGTATACAGGTATACAGGGTACTACAGGGGAATACAGGGTACTACAGGGGAATACAGGGTACTACAGGGTACTACAGGGGAATACAGGGGAATACAGGGTACTACAGGGGAATACAGGGGAACTACAGGGGAACTACAGGGTACTACAGGGGTACTACAGGGTACTACAGGGAAATACAGGGTACTACAGGGGTACTACAGGGTACTACAGGGTACTACAGGGTATACAGGGTACTACAGGGGAATACAGGGGTATACAGGGGAATACAGGGAATACAGGGTACTACAGGGAATACAGGGGAACTACAGGGTACTACAGGGTACTACAGGGAATACAGGGAATACAGGGAACTACAGGGGAACTACAGGGTACTACAGGGGAATACAGGGTACTACAGGGTACTACAGGGGAATACAGGGGAATACAGGGTATATACAGGGGAAATACAGGGGAATACAGGGGAACTACAGGGTACTACAGGGTACTACAGGGAACTACAGGGAAATACAGGGTACTACAGGGTACTACAGGGGAATACAGGGGAATACAGGGTACTACAGGGAATACAGGGGATACAGGGGAATACAGGGTACTACAGGGGTATACAGGGTAATACAGGGACTACAGGGTATACAGGGGAACTACAGGGGTACTACAGGGTACTACAGGGTAATACAGGGGAATACAGGGGAATACAGGGGATACAGGTACAGGGTACTACAGGGGTACTACAGGGTACTACAGGGAATACAGGGAATACAGGATACAGGGAATACAGGGAATACAGGGGAACTACAGGGTACTACAGGGTACTACAGGGGAACTACAGGGGTACTACAGGGTACTACAGGGTACTACAGGGGAATACAGGGAATACAGGGTACTACAGGGAAATACAGGGGAATACAGGGACTACAGGGGTACTACAGGGTACTACAGGGTACTACAGGGTATACAGGGTACTACAGGGGAATACAGGGGTACTACAGGGGTACTACAGGGTACTACAGGGAATACAGGGTACTACAGGGTAATACAGGGTACTACAGGGGTACTACAGGGTTAAGCTACAGGGAAATACAGGGAATACAGGGAAATACAGGGGAATACAGGGGAACTACAGGGGTACTACAGGGTACTACAGGGGTACTACAGGGTACTACAGGGAAATACAGGGGAATACAGGGAAATACAGGGGAATACAGGGGAACTACAGGGGTACTATAGGGTACTACAGGGGTACTACAGGGTACTACAGGGTACTACACGGTACTACAGGGGTACTACAGGGTACTACAGGGGAATACAGGGGAACTACAGGGGAACTACAGGGTACTACAGGGTACTACAGGGAAATACATGGTACTACAGGGGTATACAGGGTACTACAGGGGAATACAGGGGAATACAGGGGTACTACAGGGTACTACAGGGTACTACAGGGGTACTACAGGGTACTACAGGGAAATACAGGGGAATACAGGGAAATACAGGGGAATACAGGGGAACTACAGGGGTACTACAGGGTACTACAGGGGTACTACAGGGTACTACAGGGGAATACAGGGTACTACAGGGAAATACAGGGGAATACAGGGGAACTACAGGGGTACTACACGGGTACTACAGGGGTACTACAGGGTACTACAGGGGAATACAGGGTACTACAGGGAAAAACAGGGGAATACAGGGAACTACAGGGGTACTACAGGGTACTACAGGGGTACTACAGGGTACTACAGGGTACTACAGGGGAATTACAGGGGAATACAGGGGAACTACAGGGGTACTACAGGGGTACTACAGGGTACTACAGGGTACTACAGGGAACTACAGGGGTACTACAGGGTACTACAGGGTACTACAGGGGAATACAGGGGAATACAGGGGAACTACAGGGGTACTACAGGGTACTACAGGGGTACTACAGGGTACTACAGGGAAATACAGGGGAATACAGGGAAATACAGGGGAATACAGGGGAACTACAGGGGTACTACAGGGTACTACTGGGGTACTACAGTCTACTACAGGGTACTACAGGGAATACAGGGGAATACAGGGGAACTACAGGGGTACTACAGGGTACTACAGGGTACTACAGGGGAATACAGGGGAATACGGGGAAATACAGGGGAACTACAGGGGACTATAGGGTACTACAGGGAAATACAGGGGACTACAGGGGTACTACAGGGTACTACAGGGTACTACGGGGAAATACGGGGGAATTACAGGGGAATACAGGGGACTACAGGGGTACTACAAGGGAATACGGGGAAATACAGGGGAACTACAGGGTACTACAGGGTACTACAGGGAAATACAGGGGACTACAGGGGCACTACAGGGTACTACAGGGAAATACAGGGGAATACAGGGGAAATACGGGGAAATACAGGGGAACTACAGGGGACTACAGGGTACTACAGGGTACTACAGGGTACTACAGGGAAATACAGGGGACTACAGTTGTACTACAGGGTACTACAGGGGAATACGGGGGAATACAGGGGACTACAGGGGTACTACAGGGTACTACAGGGAAATACAGGGGAATACAGGGGACTACAGGGGTACTACAGGGAAATACAGGGAAATACAGGGAAATTCAGCAGTACTTCAGCAGTACTACAGCAGTACTTCAGTAGTACTACAGTAACCCTGTGTGTTTCAGGCTGGGAGTCCGTCAGCGACTGGACAGACGTTCTGTCAGGAGGAGAGAAGCAGCGGATGGGGATGGCGAGAATGTTCTACCACCGGTACCGTTATGTTCTACCACCGGTACCGTTATGTTCTACCACCGGTACCGTTATGTTCTACCACCGGTACCGTTATGTTCTACCACCGGTACCTTTATGTTCTACCACCGGTACCGTTATGTTCTACCACCGGTACCGTTATGTTCCACCACCGGTACCGTTATGTTCTACCACCGGTACCGTCTCGGTTCTACCACCGGTACCGTCTCGGTTCTACCACCGGTACCGTTATGTTCTACCACCGGTACCGTTATGTTCTACCACCGGTACCGTTATGTTCTACCACCGGTACCGTTATGTTCTACCACCGGTACCGTCTCGGTTCTACCACCGGTACCGGTATGTTCTACCACCGGTACCGTCTCGGTTCTACCACCGGTACCGTTATGTTCTACCACCGGTACCGTTATGTTCTACCACCGGTACCGTTATGTTCTACCACCGGTACCGTTATGTTCTACCACCGGTACCGTCTCGGTTCTACCACCGGTACCGGTATGTTCTACCACCGGTACCGTCTCGGTTCTACCACCGGTACCGTTATGTTCTACCACCGGTACCGTTATGTTCTACCACCGGTACCGTTATGTTCTACCACCGGTACCGTTATGTTCCACCACCGGTACCGTTATGTTCCACCACCGGTACCGTTATGTTCCACCACCGGTACCGTTATGTTCTACCACCGGTACCGTCTCGGTTCTACCACCGGTACCGTTATGTTCTACCACCGGTACCGTCTCGGTTCAGGCCCACCCGGTCCCGGTGACATCACAGCGCTGCCCCCTCTGATTGGCCGTCTCCCTGCAGGCCGCGCTACGCCCTGCTGGACGAATGCACCAGCGCCGTCAGCATCGACGTGGAGGGGAAGATCTTCCAGGCCGCAAAGGATGCTGGGATAGCGCTGCTGTCCATCACCCACCGGCCGTCCCTCTGGTCAGAACGCGTTGCTGTGTTTGTGACCTCGGTTGACCTCGGCTGACCTCTCCCTGTCCCACAGGAAGTACCACTCCCACCTGCTGCAGTTCGACGGAGAGGGAGGCTGGAAGTTCGAGCCGCTGGACGCCTCCGCCCGCCTGTCCATGCAGGTGAGTCGGCCCGCTGCCGGTTCTGGTCCGGTTCTGGTCCAGTTCTGGTCCGGACCCGGCCGGCTGACGTTCTGGTTCCGTCCCAGGAGGAGAAGCGGCGTCTGGAGAACCAGCTGTCTGGGATTCCCAGGATGCAGCAGCGGCTGTCCGAGCTGCGGCTGCTGCTGGGGGAGCCGGAGGGCGAGGACCCGGCGGAGGGCCGGGTCGCCGCGGCAACGCTCTGCTAGAGGCTCCGCCCCTTCCTGCCCGCTGTGGGGGTCAGAGGTCACCGGCCCTGGACAGCAGACACACCTGGCTGTGGTCCCACATTTCAAAGCTATTAGAAACTGATTGTTATTAATTATTAGAACATGATGATGTCATCATGATGCTGCTTCAGCCACTCACCTGTCAGGGGGCGGAGCTTCACCTGCAGACGACCCAGTTACACCAGAACCAGTTCACTGATGGAGCAGCGGTTCTGGTCCCTACCTGTGATTGGCCCCCTGCACTTGACTCCGCCCCTCCCAGGTGAGCTCCAATCAGACAGGAAGCTGCTGCTGGTCACAGCTGTTACTCCCAGGACCGTGTCCAGGGGCGTGCACGTTGCCCTGGGGGCGTGCACGTTGCCCTGGGGGCGTGCACGTTGCCCTGGGGGCGTGCACGTTGCCCTGGGGGCGTGCACGTGGCCCTGGGGGCGTGCACGTTGCCCTGGGGGCGTGCACGTGGCCCTAGGGGCGTGCACGTGGCCCCGGAGCGTGCACGTGGCCCTGGAGGCGTGCACGTGGCCCTGGAGGCGTGCACGTGGCCTGGAGGCGTGCACGTGGCCCTGGAGGCGTGCACGTGGCCTGGAGACGTGCACGTGGCCCTGGGGGCGTGCACATGGCCCGGAGCGTGCACATGTCCCCAGAGCGTGCACGTGACCCGGAGCGTGCACGTGGCACTGTGGGCGTGCAATGGCCCTGTGGGCGTGCATGTGTCCTCTGGAGCGTGCACGTGTCCCCGGAGCGTGCACGTGGCCCTGTGGGCGTGCACGTGTCCTCTGGAGCGTGCACGTGTCCCCGGAGCGTGCACGTGTCCCGGAGCGTGCACGTGGCCCTGTGGGCGTGCATGTGTCCTCTGGAGCGTGCACGTGTCCCCGGAGCGTGCACGTGGCCCTGTGGGCGTGCACGTGGCCCTGTGGGCGTGCACGTGTCCTCTGGAGCGTGCACGTGTCCCCGGAGCGTGCACGTGTCCCCGGAGCGTGCACGTGGCCCTGTGGGCGTGCACGTGGCCCCGGAGCGTGCACGTGGCCCTGTGGGCGTGCATGTGTCCTCTGGAGCGTGCACGTGTCCCCGGAGCGTGCACGTGGCCCTGTGGGCGTGCACGTGGCCCTGTGGGCGTGCACGTGTCCTCTGGAGCGTGCACGTGTCCCCGGAGCGTGCACGTGTCCCCGGAGCGTGCACGTGGCCCTGTGGGCGTGCACGTGGCCCCTGGGGACCAGAACCAAGAAGCGGTTTATCTGAGGCAGCCCACTTACGGCAGGTCACATGACCCGGGTCAGAGGTCATGTGACAGCTGTAGATTGTAATGAGCCATTTTGACTGTAACTGTGTGAACCAATCAGAGCTGAGCAGCTCAGCGACCAATCAGAGCTGATGATGATCAAGATGCCTTATTTTACAGTAAATAAAATCTTTTCTTCTGATGCCGTTTGTCTGGTTTTTCAAAATAAAAGCGTTGTGACCGGAGGCTCCGCCCACTTCTGTTCTCATCCAGAACCACATCAGAACCTTGGCTCCAGAACCCGTTTGATCTGTAAGCCTCTGGTCCGGTTCTGGATCGGTCCGGAAGGCCCAGGAACCGAGGAACCAGTTTTATGTTCTACCAACCCACTTAAGGTTCTGACCTTTGACCCATGAACAGAACCGAGTTGCTGAATTCCTGGGAAGTGTTCGGTTCCTCTCCAGAACCAGAACTGCTAGAACTCCAGAACCCGTCCCTGTGTTCCAATGGATCTTTGGCTCCGCCCACGTTCGGACGGATCCGGTTCCTCCAGATGTTTGGTCTCTGGTTCCGTCTGACTCGGTTTGGATCCACCAGAATCAGTCCAACTCAGAATTGGGATCCGGATCATCAGAACCAGAGGTGAATGTGGTACCAGAACAGAACCAGTCCTGAGCCCAGAACACGGCTGGAACAGACCCATCAGAACCAGAACCTCTGGCTCAGTTCTGCTGCTAAAGCGTCAAATTGCTGGTTCTGTTTCCAATAAGGTCAAAGGTCATTGGTTCTGCTCATCAACACTGACCTGGTTTTCTACCTGGAACCAGAACCTCAGTCTGGTCCAGCAAATTCCCGCAAGTCAGAGTCACGTGGTCAGAAGGTTTGATGACGTCAGCTCAGGTATGTCTTCACCTGGATGCTGATGGTGAGGTTCTGACCCGGTTCTAACCTGGTCCTGGTTCCGGACCTGGGTCCGGGCCGGACCGGTACCTGCGGCTCCATGAGGCGGGGTGTGAGCGGGTCGCCCGGCCGGCGCCGCCCGGTCTCCGCTCAGCGGGGCGGGGTCTCAGCCAGACCTGTTGTTCGGATCTCGGAGCTCCTGGTCCCGCCTGGGTTCTGCTCGGTTCTCTCTGGCTCACCGGAACTTTTCTCTGGCTTCTGGGGCTCAGCGGGATCCGGAACCGACCTGCTGGTCCAGGTGAGTGAGTCTCGGTTCTGCTGGGTCCAAGTTGTCTCGAGCTGCATGAAGGAGCGCGCGAGCCAGGCGTGTCTGACGGGAGCGCGCCAGACTCCCTTCAAGAATCTGATGCTTTTCCGTTTTTCTGCTTTTCTCCATTAATGTTGTTGATAAAATGACCGGTTCTGACAGGAGCCGGTTCTAGAGGGGGTGTTCCGTGATTCGGCTCTGAAACAAGCGTCTGGTACCATTTTCCGGTTCCGTTTCTGCTGGTTTAATGTGCCTGCCTGCTGAATTCAGCTGAGAGCAGCGAGTTTTAAAGTGAATGGGTTTTGAACAGAGTCTGGTCTTTGAACTGAGGGGTGAAGAACCAGAACCTGCGGTTCGGTTTGGTTCGGAGTTTTGATGTCAGCCTGTCTTCTGTCAGCGGGGTTCTGTTGGAAGATGCCGACCAGTCCCGGTTCGGCTCAGCAGGTCTCTTCTCGGTTCAGCCTGCAGTGGAATAACTTACATTCCAACACAGGCACGCACACGCGCACACGCGCACGGACAAACACAGATACCCACGAACACGCGCACATGCGCACGGACGCTCTGGCATGAACGCGCAGTCAGCTGAACGGAGCCTCTGTGCTGATCTGGACTCGGTTCCGAGTCACCTGCTGATGTTTCATAAAACAACTTTACATCACGTGACCCTGCGACTGTAAACACACACACACACACACACACACACACACACACACACACACACACACACACACACACTCTGCTGTCTTCCTCTGTCACCATAGACACCATGGGTCCGGTCCAAAGTGTCCTAGTTGCTGCGGTTCTGATCCGGAACTTACTGCAGAGTTCTGGTTATTCACAAAGAACCACATCAGAACAGAAGTTTGAAAA
>CM065359.1:810000-822500 GCA_033032245.1 Poecilia picta
CATTAGCACTCTGAGGACAACCAGGCTGCGGCATAAAAATTATACATCTACCTTACATATGAATGCTGGGCTTTCTAAGTAACTGTCCAATAAAACATCTGAAACAATCCAATTGTTACCTGTTAGAAAGTGGCGCTGCAAACTGGCATTGTTAGTTTCTGTTCCTCCTGGTTTTAGCTGTTGATCCACTTTTCTCCTTTTTTTCAGTAATTTTTTTAAAATTAACTCCCTTGTGACCAACTACCTTAGAAACACGAAAATAACATTTATCTTTGTCTTTATTAGAACGGTTGGAGCAACCGTACAGGACTCAGACGTTAGACATCCTGATGCTAAATGGCTGGATTTACTTCCTGTCCTCCATCTGCATTGGGTGACGTCGGTGTTACGTCGTCTGAAACCCAGAAATATAGTAAAAAGATTAGTTCTAAGCACAGAGACCTGAGGAACTCCGTCAGTCTCCTGGAGAGGGAGGCCGACTTCTCCTTCAACACCAACAAACTGCAGCAGCAGATTGTGTCTCCCAGTTGAGCAGGACTCCTTCAGACTCCTTCAGACATGACAAGCGCCATTTTCTCTCCATCACCAGCTGATCCTCTGGATCAGAACCGGTTGGATTATGCAGAACCAGACCTGCTGTGTGTGTTTCTGAGAGGAAAACTCACAAAGACGAGAGCCGGGGAGACGGAGGGGGGGTAGATTAGGGTGGGGTCTTCACGCCGATTAAACACACACACACACACACACACACACCTCAGTCGAGTGGAGTGTGAATAAAGCGTCCTTGATCTGAACCAACTGCTGAGCCCCCCCACCCCCCGTTCTTAAAGTCGCCCCACCCCCATTCCTAAAATTCCCCCCCAACACACACCCCCACCGACACACACACACTCACACACCCTCCCCCTGCGTGTCAGATCACACACACACCCAGAGTGTGTTTTAGCTGGAGGAGATATTAATAATCCATAAAGTAGCTGGTTTCTCTCAATCGCTCCCAGCGGACCCTCAGCAGCTGTCTCACTGGTTCTGGACCGGTTCTGGTCGGGTCTTATCAGACCAACGATTCCACTTCCTGTTCCCTCACCTGGAGAAAGGAGAGGAGAGTTTAACCGGATCAGATACAGAACCAGATCCGATTCTGGATCAGTTCTGGTCCCAGAACCTCTTCCAGCTTTTCTGTGAACTTTATATTTAAACTGAGGATCATCAGAGACTCAGACAGTAACGGACCAGAACAGGACCGGGATCAGGTCCGGTTCTGGTCCTTTGTTTCCCGGTGAGGTTCTGACCCGGTTGGAAAGTCTCGGCAGTGATTTGCATCCTGTGAGTCGTCCTCTGTCCAGCAGGACGGTCCGTCCCCATGAGACACTGCGTCTCTTTGTGTCTTTGTGTCCCACTGCCTATAGTGAAGGAGGAAGTTCCTGACAAAGAGCTGCTGTACTGACGGCGGCTCCACTTCCTGACCCGAAAACAGCCCCCCCACCGACACCAGAACCCCCCCACCGACACCAGAACCCCCCCACCGACACCAGAACCCCCCCACCAACACCAGAACCCCCCCACCGACACCAGAACCCCCCCACTGACACCAGAACCCCCCCACCGACACCAGAACCCCCCCGGCGTCAGAACCCCCCCACTGACACCAGAACCCCCCTGGCGTCAGAACCCCCCAACATCAGAACCCCCCCACCGACACCAGAACCCCCCCACTGACACCAGAACCCCCCCGCGTCAGAACCCCCCAACATCAGAACCCCCCCACCGACACCAGAACCCCCCCACTGACACCAGAACCCCCCGCGTCAGAACCCCCCAACATCAGAACCCCCCCACTGACACCAGAACCCCCCCACTGACATCACAACCCCCCCACCGACACCAGAAGCCCCCCACTGACACCAGAACCCCCCCGCGACACCAGAACCCCCCCAGACACCAGAACCCCCCCACCGACACCAGAACCCCCCCACGACACCAGAACCCCCCCCACCGACACCAGAACCCCCCCCCAGAACCCCCCACTGACACCAGAACCCCCCCGGCGTCAGAACCCCCCAACATCAGAACCCCCCCACCGACACCAGAACCCCCCCACTGACACCAGAACCCCCCCACGTCAGAACAACCAGAACCCCCCACCGACACCAGAACCCCCCACGGACCACGACACAGAACCCCCCACGACACCAGAAGCTCAGACCCCCAACATCAGAACCCATGACACCAGACCCCCCCACCGACACCAGGACCCCCCCACCGAGTCTGGAGTCTGGTCCAGGATCTGGGCGGTGATCCGGTCTGTGCAGGTGAAAGGTCAAGCTCTGGATCCACTAGATCCCTCAGGAGATTATCAGGAACTAAAGACGTTCTGAAGAACCTCTGGCCCGGGAACCGTTGCCATGGTAACATGGACAGCGCCACGTTGGACCTGGGCACCACGGTCAGTTCAGCACCATGGCAACCTCAACATAGACGGGATGTTACAGAACCGGGCTGGTTCCTCTGGGTCCGGTTGGTGACCAACCCGTGAAGAGCAGCTCTCTGCTGATTGGCTCCCCACATCTGGGCCCAGTGAGATCCGACCCCAGTTGACCTCCAGCTTTGTTAACTGCTGGGGGGGGGGGGGGCATTAAGGGTCTGTGAGCTGCTGTTTGGAGTCAGTTAACACCCCTCCACACACACACACACACACACACACACACACACACACACACACACACACACACACACACAGAGCCCCTGCTGCTCTAAATGCTGTACTGGCCCTTTAAGCGGCGGCTTGGTGCAGATTACAGGCCAGGGATAATGTAGCTGCATCAGGCTGATCGTCGCCTCGGGGTAATTGGTATGTTTGCACTGCAGCTGTCACCATTCAGCAACTTCAGTTTCACCAAACTTAGAATCACTCAGGCTCCTCAGGAACCCGGCTTGACACGCCATGTGATGGAGATGCAGTGGAGGATCGTGGAGAGTGAGCTCTGCGGTTCTGGTTGGGTCCAGATTGACCTGAATGGGCTCATCTGGGACAGAGATCCGTTTAAATTCAGAACCAGAAGAGTCCAAACATGTTCAGGTTGTCGCGGTAACAGTCCATACAGATTATGGACAGGTGAGGCGATGCCTGCAGGTGTGAACTTTATCTGAGACCAGACAGGAAGTGTTTCCATCCATCCATCTTATCCAGGATCGGGTCGTGGGGTCAGCACTTGTTCCATCTCCTCCGGAATCCCAAGGCGTCCCCAGTAGAGAGACATCGTCCCTCCAGGGTGTCCTGGGTCTTCCCACTCGGATTTGGAGGCACTGAGCCTCATCCGGGCCGCGAACCGCTCAGTGAGAACCGCTCTAGCCGCAGATCACGATCTGATGAAGCCATCAGGACCACATCATCTGCAAAAAGCAGAGATGATCCTAAGGCCACCAAAACGGATCCTCAACACCTCGGCTGGTCTAGAGATTCTGTCCATGAAAGTAATGAACAGAATCGGTGACAAAGGGCAGCAGCCTTGGAGTCCAACTCTCACCGGAAACGAGCCCGACTTACTGCCGGCAATGCGGACCAGACTCTGACACCGGTCATACAGGGACCTGACAGCCCGTATCAAAGGGCCGGTACCCCAGACTCCCGGAGAACCACCACAAGGCCCCCGAGGGACACGGTCGAACGCCTTCTCCAAGTCCACAAAACACATGTAGACCGGTTGGGCGAACTCCCAGAACCCTCCAGGACCTGCTGAGGGTGTAGAGCTGGTCCAGTTTCCAGAACCAGAGAAACCACACTGCTCTTCCTGAATCCGAGGTTCGACTATCCGACGACCCTCCTCTCCAGAACCCCTGAATAGACCTTTCCAGGGAGGCTTAAGAGTGTGGCCCCTCTGTAATTGGAGCTCACCCTCCGGTCCCCCTTTTTAAACAGGGGGACCACCACCCCGGTCTGCCAATCCAGAGGAACTGCCCCCGATGTCCATGCGATACTTGCAGAGTCGCGTGAGCCAACACAACCCTACAACATCCAGAGCCTTAAGGAACTCCGGGCGGATCTCATCCACCCCCGGGGCCCTGAGGCCACCGAGGAGCTTCTTGACCCCTCGGTGACCTCGTCCCCAGACTGGAGAGCCCAACCCAGAGTCCACAGGCTCAGCTTCCTCAACATGTTGGTGGGATTGAGGAGGTCCTTGAAGTTTTCCGCCCACCGACCCACAACGTCCCGAGTCGAGGTCAGCAGCCACCATCCCCACTATGAACGGTGTTGGTGCTGCACTGAGCCGCCGGATGTTGGACCAGAATCGCCTGGAAGCCGGACGGACGTCTGTCTCCAGGCGGAGGGAGGCGACCCTCTGTCCCCCGGGGTGAACCCCAACATGCAGGCGCCAAGATGGGGGGCAACAAGTCCTGCCCGGCGCCTCTCGCCGGGGGCAACTCCAGAGTGGAAGTACGTCCAGCCCCTCAAGGAGAACCAGAACCGGAGTCCAGCCCGTCTCAAGGAGACTGGATCCAGAACCAGAACCATGTGTCGAGGTGAGGCCAGAACCTCTCAGCCTCTCAACCAGCTCCGGTTCCTTCCCACCAGAGACGTGACGTTCCAAGAGCTTCCGGAGCCCAGGATCAGACCCCAGGGTCCCCACCCATCCCGCTCTGCACCACCCGACCCCCCCTGACCCCCCCACAGGTGGTGAGGCCATGGGGGGGGGACCCACGTCTCCTGGGCCTGGGTGACCCCAGCAGGGTCACGGAGCCCCGACAGCAGAGCTGCTAGTGTCACTGGGACCACAAGGTGGCAGCGCATGGAGAGACATGTTTATCTGTTACTGTGTGTGTTACTGTGTGTGTGTTACTGTGTGTGTGTGTTACTGTGTGTGTGTGTCACTGTGTGTGTGTTACTGTGTGTGTGTTACTGTGTGTTACTGTGTGTGTGTTTGTGTGTGTGTTTACTGTGTGTGTGGTTACTGTTGTGTGTGTGTGTGTGTGTGTGTTACTGTGTGTGTGTTACTGTGTGTGTGTGTTACTGTGTGTGTGTTACTGTGTGTGTGTTACTGTGTGTGTGTTGTGTTTGTACTGTGTGTGTGTTTTGTGTGTGTGTTGTTTACTGTGTGTGTGTACTGTGTGTGTGTGTTACTGTGTGTGTGTGTTACTGTGTATGTGTTACTGTGTGTGTGTGTTACTGTGTGTGTGTTACTGTGTGTGTGTTACTGTGTGTTGTGTTACTGTGTGTGTTCTGTTGTTACTGTGTGTGTGTACTGTGGTGTGTGTTACTGTGTGTGTGTTACTGTGTGTGTGGTGTTGTGTGTTACTGTGTGTGTTACTGTGTGTGTGTTACTGTGTGTGTTATGTGTGTGTGTTACGTGTGTTGTGTGTGTGTTACTGTGTGTGTGTGTGGTGTTACTGTGTGTGTGTTACTGTCTGTGTGTGTGTGTTACTGTGTGTGTTTGTGTGTGTTTACTGGTGTGTGTCGTCTGTGTGTGTGTGTTACTGTGTGTGTGTGTGTCTGTAATGCAGATTCCAGCTGTGTATTGTCTGTTTGCAGCATCAGATTATCTGCAGAGATTAGTGAATGAAGGAAGGCAGCCTAATCTGTCCTGAGTGTGTGTGTGTGTGTGTTACTGTGTGTGTGTGTGTGTGTGTGTGTGTGTGTGTGTGTGTGTGTGTGTGTGTGTGTGTGTGTGTGTGTGTGAGTGTGTGTGTGTGTGTGTGTGGTGTGTGAGCAGCTTTAATGGGCATTAAATCACTGGCCTATTTATCAGCATCAGTTTCTGCAGAAGAAATGAAATCGGTTCTGCAGTGATCTGATCAGAACCTGCACGGTTCTGGTTCTGTCTCTGAGGGTCGGTCCATTCTGCTGCAGAGTCCAGTCAATGTTCTGACCCGGTTTGACCCGGTTCAGCTTCCTGCTGTTAACATGAAAGGTTCTGCCGTCTGCTGATGCAACACAGAGAAATCTGGAGCTTCCCACCGGACCAGTGTGGGTTGGGTCGGTTCGGTTCGGTTCGGGCCGGTTCGGGCGTCGGGTCGGGTCGGGCCGGTTCGGGTCGGGTCGGGTCGGTTCGGGTCGGGTCGGGCCGGTCGGGTCGGTTCGGGTCGGGTCGGCCGGGTCGGGTCGGGTCGGGTCGGGCCGGGTCGGGTCGGGTCTGGTCAGGTCGGGTCGGTTCGGGTCGGGTCGGGTCGGGTCGGGTTGGGTTCGGGCCGGTTCGGGTCGGGTCGGGCCGGGTCGGGTCGGGTCGGGTCGGGTCGGGCCGGGCCGGGTCGGGTCGGGTTGGGTTCGGGCCGGTTCGGGCCGGTTCGGGTCGGGTGGGGGCGGGCCGGGTTGGGTCGGGTCGGTTCGGGTCGGGTCGGGTTGGGTCGGGTCGGGTCGGGTCGGGCCGGGTCGGTTCGGGCCGGTTCGGGTCGGGTGGGGTCGGGCCGGTTCGGGCCGGTTCGGGTCGGGTGGGGGCGGGCCGGGTTGGGTCGGGTCGGTTCGGGTCGGGTCGGGTCGGGTCGGGTCGGGTCGGGTCGGGTTGGGTCGGGTCGGGTCGGGTCGGGTCGGGCCGGGTCAGCCCGACCCGGGCCTCTCTGCTGCACACACCTCACCTGGTTCTGTTTGTGGTTATGTTGGCCCGTCAGTCCAGTCAACTGGGTCGGTTCAGAGATGGTCTGTAGAACCACCAGAACCGGGATCTTTGGATCCGCTGGTTCTGATGAACTTCATAACCTGTTTCCTGCTGTTCTGACGTCACACTGATGTTACAGAGAAGCGAACCACCAGAACCCATCAGAACCAGAACCGACCGGCAGCAGCTGCAGCCTCATTAGAGTAACCTCTTGGTTGTCATGGTGATTGATGAGTCGGCACTAACGAGCCGACAGGAAGTGATTCATGGCGTGACCTCACAGGCGACCTCGAAGGCAGATGGTCACCGGACCGGGCTGAACCGGATCAGGGGTTCTGACGTTCTGGTTCTGGTCTGGAACAGGAAGTGATGCGTGTCTCTGTGTCCCTGCAGGAAGCGCCCCTGATGACGAAGGCTCCTCCTCCTCCTCCTCCTCAGGTCTCCTCGTCTCAGCAGGTGGGTGGTTACCGCGGCAACACGTGATGTCATCCTGGTTCCTCTGACCCGGTCTGCTGGCAACTGGATCAACCAGAACCAACCCAGACTGACCGGAACAGAACCGGAGCCGTTCACCTGGCTGCCAGGTTCTGACTGACCAGAACCTTTAAGCTCAGCTTCCTGGTTCTGGTCCAGTTTGCTCTCAGGATGTTGGCCCCAGATGAGGGAATCCGACCAGAACCAGAACCAGCAGCTGGTTTCCAGAGCTTCTCTCTGTCAGACCATGTGACCTGCAGCCTGGTTCTGATTGGCTGCTGGTTCTGATCCAGACAGATGACTTTAATAAAGCTCAATTAACCGAGAGCTTGGTGTCCCTCCTGGGCCGCCGTAGTTCCTCAGCAGCAGCAGAGCGACGGCGGAGCTGCGTGATTGGACGGCCCCGTTTCCTCCCAATTACTGAGCGTCACCTTTAACCCCAACACACACCCTCCCCCACATCAACGCCGCCCCTCGACAAGCCGTTCACGCTCCGCAGAACCCGAACACACCAGGAACACACACACAGGAACACACACAGGAACACACACAGGAACACACAAACACAGGAACACACACACACAGGAACCACACACACAGGAACACCACACACAGGAACACACACACAGGAACACACACACAGGAACACACAACACCACAGGAACACAACACGGAACACACACCACAGGAAACACACACACAGGAACACACACACACACACACAGGAACACACACAAGGAACAAACACACAGGAACACACACAGGAACAAACACAAGGAAACAACCACACACAGGACACACACACAGGAAACACACACAACACAGGAAACACACACACAGAACACACACAACACAGGACACACACACAGGAAACACACACAGGAACACACACACACAGGAAACAACACACAGGAACACACACACAGGAACACACACACAGGAACACACACACAGGAACACACACACACAGGAACACACACAGGAACCACACACACAGGACACACACAACACACACACAGGAACACACACGACACAACACAGGAACACACACAGGACACACCACAACACCACACCAGGAACACACACACAGGAACACACACACAGGAAACACACACACAGGAACACACAACCACACGGAAACACACAGACCACACACAGGAACACACACAGGAACAACACACAGGAACACAACACACAGGAACACACACACAGGACACACACACACACAGGAACACACACCAGGAAACACACACACACAGGAACACACACAGGAACACACACACAGGAAAACACACACAGGAACACACACACAGGAAACACACACAGGAACACACACACAGGAACACACACACACGGACAACACACAGAACACACACACAGGAACACACACACAGGAACACAACACAGGAACACACACAGGAACACACACAGGAACAACACACACAGGAACACAACACAGGAACACACACACACAGGAACACACACACAGGAAACACACACACAGGAACACACACAGGAACACACACACAGGAAACACACACAACACACAGGAACACACACACAGGAACCACACACACAGGAACACAACACACAGGAAACACACAGGAACACCACACAGGACACACACACACAGGAACCACGACACACACACAGGAAACACACACAGGAACACCACACAGGAACACACACAACAGGAACACACACACAGGAACACACACACAGGAACACCACACACAGGAAACACACACACCAGGACACACACACACAGGAAACACACACCACACAGGAAACACACACACACAGGAACACAACACACAGGAACACACACACACAGGAACACACACACAGGAACACACACACAGGAACCACAACACACAGGAACACACACACACAGGAACACACACACACAACAGGAACACACACACAGGAACAACACACACAGGAACACACACCACACAGGAACACACACACAGGAACAACACAACACACACGGAACACACAGGAACACACACCAGGAACACACACACACGGAACACACACACAGGAACACACACACACAGGAACACACACAACACACACAGGAAAACACACACACAGGAACACACACACACAGGAACACACACACACAGGACACACACACACACAGGAACACCACACACACAGGAAACACACAGACCACACAGGAAACACACACACAGGAACACACACACAGGAAACACAAACACCACAGGAACACACACACACAGGAACACACACACACAGGAAACACACACACACAACCACAGGAACACACACACAGGAACACCACACAAACCACACAGGAACACACACACACAGGAAACACACACAGGAACACAACACACACAGGAACACACACACACACAGGAACACACACAACACACAGGAAACACACACACAGGAACACACAACACAGGAACACACACACAGGAACACCACACACACAGGAACACACACACAGGAACACACACACAGGAACACAACACAGGAACACACACAGGAACACACACACAGGAACACACACACCAACACACAGGAACACACACACAGGAAACACACAACACAGGAACACACACACACAGGAACACACCACAGGAACAACACACACACAGGAACACACACACAGGAACACACACACACACACAGGAACACACACACAGGAACACACACACACACAGGAACACACACGACAACACAGGAACACACACACAAGGACACACACACACAGGAACACACACACACACAGGAACACACACAAACAGGACACAAAACACACAGGAACACACACACACACAGGAACACACACACAGGAACACACACATACACACAGGAACACACACACAGGAAACACACATACACACAGGAACACACACACACAGGAATACACACACAGGAACACACACAAAAGGAAACACACAACACAACACAGGAAACACACACACAGGAAACACACACACACACACAGGAACACACACACACACAGGAAACACACACACAGGAACACACACACACAGGAACACACACACGGAACACACACACACAGGAACACACACACACACAGGAACACACCACATACACACAGGAACACACACACACAGGAACACACACACAGGAACACACACATACCACACAGGAACACCACACACACAGGAACACACACACAACACACAGGAACACACACCACACAGGAACACACACACAAGGAACACACACACACAACACACACACACACACACACACACAGAACACACACACACAGGAACACACACACACACAGGAAACACACACACACACACAGGAACACACCACACAGGAACACACACACACAGGAACACACACACAGGAACACACACACACAGGAACACACACACACACACAGGAACACACACACACACAGGAACACACACACACACAGGAACACACACACACACACACAGGAACAACACACACAGGAACACACACACAGGAACACACACACACAGGAAACACACACACACACACACAGGAACACACACACACACACACAGGAACACACACACACACAGGAAACACACACAGGAACACACACAACACAGGAACACACACACACACACACACAGGAACACACACACACAGGAACACACACACAGAGGAACACACACACACAGGAACACACACACACACACACAGGAACACACACACACACAGGAACACACACACACAGGAACACACACAGGAACACACACACACAGGAACACACACACCACAGGAACACACACAGGAACACACACACAAACAGGACAACACACACACAGGAACACACACACACAAGGAACACACACACACACACACACTCCACAGCCTCTTCACTCGTCCTTCAGTCTTTGTTTCCCCACCTGACTCACACTCAGCCACACCCACATCCCACAACATCAGGTTACAACTTAATGCAACATCCCTTACAGTTGGAAGATAATTTATTATAACATCATGACATAATTTAATATAACATAATAGAATCTTATTCTAATTTTATCCACAGAAATTTCTCCATTTTGACATAATAATGGGTTTGTTTCTTCTTTGCCGGTTCTGGTTCTGGTCCAGTTGGTGGGCAGTAGGTCAGTTCTGCAAGGATCTGGACCCAGTTGCAGCTGGACTCCTCCTCCAGTCTGTAGGTGGCGCCAGTGGGCTGAGAGGGCTGATTTCAGATGGGAATATTACCCATGATGCATCAGTAGATTGTTTCCAACGCGTCTCAAGGTATCGCAGTAGAAACTTGATGAAAACAGGAAACTGGACTGGAGAGAAACATTGATGGAAGAAGTTCTGATGTGGTGAACATCCACTGGTGGCTCTGTGCCTTAACACAGGCGCCAGACATGGAGAGGGACTCTGGTGGCCATGCTAGCTAGCCACCAGCTAGCCTTCAGCTAGCCACCAGCTAGCCACCAGTTAGCCACCAGCTAGCCACCAGCTAGCCTTCAGCTAGCCTCCAGCTAGCCACCAGTTAGCCACCAGCTAGCCACTAGCTAGCCACCAGCTAGCCTTCAACTAGCCTCCAGCTAGCCTCCAGCTAGCCACCAGCTAGCCTCCAGTTAGCCTCCAGCTAGCCACTAGTTAGCCACTAGCTAGCCACCAGCTAGCCTCCAGCTAGCCACCAGTTAGCCACCAGTTAGCAACCAGCTAGCCACCAGTTAGCAACCAGCTAGCCTCCAGCTAGCCACCAGCTAGCCACCTCTACTTCCTGTTTATTACATCTGATGAGGTTTTGCTCACCTGGCTGATGGAAACATGGTAGCCAGTTAAATGGTACGTCACCATGACAACTGGGGCCCAGATTGGGCGTGGTCTCCATGAACAAAGCTGATTGGCTGTTCCAGGAGTCAATCATGTGGCTGGAGTCATGCGACATGTTTCAGCGCTGGAGGAGTTTCTCCTGAAACAAAGATGGCTGACAGAGACGCTACATGGAGTCCAGAGCTCATCGTGGAGATGGGGAGGGATCCAGAGGTTCTGGTCCGGGTCGGAGCTGCAGTCTGTTGTGTGTGTGTGTGTGTGTGTGTGTGTGTGTGTGTGTGTGTGTGTGTGTGTGTGTGGCCCTAACTCTGCAGACTGAATTTAAATGCGATGTTTCGGCCACTAATGCAGAAATCTGCAGTCGCCTCATGGACTCCAGCTGCTGCGTCCTCAGCTGTCCTGGTGTCTCTGTGACTGAGACGCTCCAGGCCCGAACCCGGTTCTGGTTCTGATCCGGAACAGGATCAGGACTCTGGGTCCGGGTGGTTGGGACCCTGTGTGTGTGTGTGTGTGTGATAAATATTTCATGAGGCTCCTGATGCGATGTGGACAAACACTCCCAGCTGAGCTCACACACACACACACACACACACACACACACACACACACACACACACTGTGTGACTGATAAGATGACTAAAC
>CM065359.1:830000-845000 GCA_033032245.1 Poecilia picta
AGGTGTCTCCAGGTTCCCCCAGGTGTCTCCAGGTTCCCCCAGGTGTCTCCAGGTTCCCCCAGGTGTCTCCAGGTTCCCTCAGGTTCCCCCAGGTGTCTCCAGGTTCCCCCTGGTGTCTCCAGGTTCCCTCAGGTTCCCTCAGGTGTCTCCAGGTTCCCTCAGGTGTCTCCAGGTTCCCTCAGGTGTCTCCAAGTTCCCCCAGGTGTCTCCAGGTTCCCTCAGGTGTCTCCAGGTTCCCCCAGGTGTCTCCAGGTTCCCCCAGGTGTCTCCAGGTTCCCCCAGGTGTCTCCAGGTTCCCTCAGGTTCCCCCAGGTGTCTCCAGATGCGTTCAGAACGTTGCAGCCTTCCAGGTTTTGCCTCTCTGGGTTTTTAGAAGAGAAAGTTCCAGACTCCAGCTTCCAGTTTCCCTCCTCTTCCTCCTCTTCCTCCCGTTCCTCCGTTTGATTCCCTTCATGAATTATGGATGTTTGTGAATCTGCAGAATTTCCATGGAAATGTGGAAAATATGTGACTCTTTTCCTGGAGGTTCTGATGATCCGGTTAGACCCAGCAGAACCGGGCCGGCAGCTGCAGCTGCTCTGACCGGGTCAGAGTTTCTACTGACCCCCAAACATTTTCGCTGCTGTTTCTCAACACCTTGAGTGGCTGAAACCCAGATCCAGGTTCTGGTTCCAGTCGGGACTTTGCAGCCGGTTCTGATCCGGTTCACGGTTCTGGTTCTGCAGGAACACTGGAACCAGTTTAACCCAGTTTGGCGCCCGGCTCCATACCCCCCCCCCCCCCCCCCCGTTTGAAGCGTTGCTGTGGAAACGGGGGCGGTTGCCGTGGCGACGGGGCTGCAGTCAGACGGAGGAGCGAGTGAAGGAGCCGCAGGGCTCAGCCTCACCTGCTCAGGTGGATCAGAGGCGTGAAACATGGCTGCAGCGTCACGCTTCAGAACAGAACCGCTGGTTTAACAGCCAGAACCAGAACTCTGGTATCCAGGACGGAACAGAGTCAGAACCGGTTCGGATCCATGTAGTCAGCTGGTTCAGTGAAAACTGGCTGTCACCGACCTGGTTCTGATGGTTCTGTTGGGTCAGAAATTCAGTCCTGGTTCTAGAAGCCTGGTCCCGGCTGCTGTTGGCTCCGCCTTGTTTCTAAGGTCACATGACCGTCGGTAACCATGGTGGCCTTTAGGGCTGTAGTGATACAACAATCTCACGATACGATATATATCACGATATTCAGCAAACGATACAATTCAATACACTTTAGTGATTTTCTGAACGGTTTCAGAGGGACAGAGTGATTTTGGTGACATTTTGTGACTGTTATAAAGTTGGACTGAATTCATTTAACTGAAAACTGATTAAAAGCTCCAACTACACAATACCTGGTTCTGGTTGGACACAGACTTAAAGTGGACAGCTGGACAAAATGAATCAAAGAAGTGGAGAGAAAACATGTTTCTTTTAATTGAAACAGTCCAAACTGTAGCTTCATGCATTAGTAAAGTAAATAAAGTGAACCAAGTTCCTGCTCTGAATAGTTTGATACCTTTTTAACCTGAACATCTGAAGGAATCACTCTAAGCCTGATGACCTGGTGAAGCAAGCAGTGAGTGAACAAGGTGACAGTTGGACGTTACGATACTTGAGGATGAATATCGATGTTTTTCTAGGAAAGAAAATATCGATATACATCGCGATATTATTATACAGCCCTAGTGTCTGACGCTGTGAAAACATTGACTCCGACCCCAAAGACACTGAAAAGGACCCGACCTTTTAGCAGCTGATGGTGACGACGGGTAATTGTCCTGTTATAACTGGACAGCACACTGTCCGTCTGAAAGCAGGACTTCATGTTGTTTTTCTCAAACTTGTGATGCAAATATTCACTCTGCTCTCTCAAACCTCTGCTGGCTTACGAATCGTTTTCTGCTCGCGCTTGGAACAGAAAAGTACCGTCACCTGGCAACCTCTCAGCCAATAGATTGCAAGTGTTGTCCGGGTGCGTTTGTTTCCTTATAGTAGGTGAGCCAGCGCTCCCTCCCTCCCTCCCCATCTCTGTTCTCCCGCCTGGCAGGGCGACTGGTGAGCCTTGATCAATGTCTACTCAGCTTTATGTGATTTATTTAAAATCAGGACATCGAGCGAAACGGATCTGCTCTGACTATTGGTGAAGGTTTGGTGTCAAACAGACGACTGAGGAAGCAGCAGAAGCTAATAGCCGCTAATAGGAGCTAATAGCCGCTAATAGGAGCTAATAGTAGCTAATAGGAGCTAATAGTAGCTAATAGGAGCTAATAGGAGCTAATAGTAGCTAATAGGAGCTAATAGTAGCTAATAGGAGCTAATAGGAGCTAATAGTAGCTAATAGTAGCTAATAGGAGCTAATAGGAGCTAATAGTAGCTAATAGGAGCTAATAGGAGCTAATAGGAGCTAATAGTAGCTAATAGTAGCTAATAGGAGCTAATAGTAGCTAATAGGAGCTAATAGGAGCTAATAGCCGCTAATAGGAGCTAATAGTAGCTAATAGGAGCTAATAGTAGCTAATAGGAGCTAATAGGAGCTAATAGTAGCTAATAGTAGCTAATAGGAGCTAATAGGAGCTAATAGTAGCTAATAGGAGCTAATAGGAGCTAATAGGAGCTAATAGTAGCTAATAGTAGCTAATAGGAGCTAATAGTAGCTAATAGTAGCTAATAGGAGCTAATAGGAGCTAATAGTAGCTAATAGGAGCTAATAGGAGCTAATAGGAGCTAATAGTAGCTAATAGTAGCTAATAGGAGCTAATAGGAGCTAATAGTAGCTAATAGTAGCTAATAGGAGCTAATAGTAGCTAATAGTCGCTTTCGCTGCTCACTCAGGACAGACAGACTGCAGTCTGGCTGCAGAGCGCAACCTCTCAGCTATTGGCTGAGAGGTTGCCAGGTGACGGTACTTTTCTGTTCCAAGCGCGAGCACAAGATGTTTTGCAAGTGAGCAGAGAAAAGTTTGAGAAGAAGAACCTGAAGTCCAGCTTTCAGACCGACACTCCAGCTGTGACCCCATAGATGATGGTGTCTCCTGTTCTCACCTGTTGCAGGTAAAGAGGAGCTGCCATGTTGGCCTCCTCCGTCTCCTCCTCAGTCCTCCTCTTCCTCCTCCTCCTCCCTCCTGTCCGCCCTGCAGACGCCCCCATGCAGTGGGTGAAGCTGGAGGGCTCCCCCCTCTCCCACCTGCTGCTGGACCCGAGGGCGGGGCAGCTGTTTGTGGGCGGAGTCGACCACCTGTATCAGCTGACCTCTGACCTGGAGGTGATGTCACATGTTCAAACCGGCCCTCTGCTGGACTCTCCGGACTGCCTCCCACCAATCGCTGCTCAGGACTGCCCCTCGGCCACGCCCACTCACAACCACAACAAGCTGCTGCTCCTGGAGGCGGGGCCGGGGGCGGAGCCAGGGCCGGGGGCGGAGCCAGGGCCGGGGGCGGAGCCAGGAAGCCTGATCGTCTGTGGTTCACTGTTCCAAGGAATCTGTGAAAAGCGGTGAGTCCCAGTCTGGTTCTGGTTCTGGTCCTGGTTCTGGTTCTGCTCTGGTCAGAATGAGCCGTTGAGCGTCCAGATCAGTGTGTTGACCTCTGACCCCAGCCTGGTCTCATGTGTCTGCAGGAGTCTGTCCAACATCTCCCAGCTCATCTATCGGACCTCCAACCCCGTTGACACTCAGTACGTCGCCGCCAATGACCCTCGGATCTCCACCGTCGCCGTGGTGATAACCACCCGGAGCAAACAGGAAGCGGGCGCGCCCGGCGGCGAGCTGCGCCTCCTGCTGGTCGGCCGGGGCTACACCAGCCGGGGGCCCGGGGACATCCCACCAATCACCACGCGGCGCCTGCACCCGGTGGCTCCGCCCCGCAGAGCCTTCGCCCAGGAGGAGGAGCTCGGAAAACTCGTGGTGGGAAGTTACTCCGAGTACAACAACCACTTTGTGAAGGCTGTCGCCCACGGCGACCACGTCTACTTCCTGTTCTCGCGGCGGGACATGAGGCACACGAAGGAGTACAGGACCTACGCCTCGCGGCTCTGCGCCTCCGACCGCAGCTTCTACTCCTACGTGGAGGTGCCGCTGCTGTGCCGCGGCGGCTACAACCTGGCTCAGGGGGCGTGGCTAGGAGACCTGTCAGGTGCGCCGGCGCTGTTCGTCGTCATGGCAGCAGGCCAGGCGTCCACGCCCATCGCAACGAGCCGCTCGGCGCTCTGCGTTTATACGATGAGGGACCTGGACGCCACGATGCGGCGGGCGCAGGAAGTGTGCTACACGCAGGGAGGGCTGGGCAGCGGCGGGCAGGAAGAGGCCTACATCGAGTACGCCGTGTCATCCAAGTGTCTGAAACTCCCCAAGGTAACAGTGCTGCTCCCCCTGCTGGTGACACCTGAGCGCTGCTTTTATCACAGCCTCATAAACCTGTCGCCTAAAAAAAGCTGAAACCAAAACCGGCAGAGCTAACGTTTAGCTTAGCGTTAGCTTTTCCTGAATTGGTTTTCTAGTTAGTGGCAGTTTCATGAGCTTTCATGTGAATAAAGCTCAACGTCTGTGTTGAGGTTTTGGTTATCAACACTTAAGAATTCTCCAAGACATTTATATTCATGCTCTTATTTTGAAGTAGTGCTGTTTCCTCTCTTTACCCAGAATGCATCTGTTCTACAGTGAACAGTTAAAATCTACCTACATCCTACATGCTTTCTGACTGAGTGGAGCTACTGGTTAGCTTTGTGCTTTAGCATTTCGCCCACCCATAACCTAGTGCAGCAGTTGATGTCTATCCTGTACCCACAATGCACTGCTGCACAGCAATCAGTTCAGAGTCCACCTATGTCCTGTTGCTTTCTGACCAAAGGTAGCAAACAAGCATAAAACACGAGTGAAGCGTCTGTTCCAGAGGATCATGGGAGAAATGTCTCCTGGTCTTCAGACTAAAGAGAAATCCTCCAACCGCTAAAACCCTAATCACAGGGCATTCTGGGTAAACCAAAGCTAACGTGCTAGCCTAGCGCTAGCTGCAGAAATGGCTCCTGGTCTAAAAAGAGAAAATCCTCCAACCGCTAAAACCCTAATCACAGGGCATTCTGGGTAAACCAAAGCTAACGTGCTAGCCTAGCGCTAGCTGCAGAAATGGCTCCTGGTCTAAAAAGAGAAAATCCTCCAACCGCTAAAATCCTCCATCTTGTTTCCATGGTGAAACAGGAAGTTGCTCTCAGAGGTTTCGGTGTCGTTTCCTCCAGTGGTTGTTGGTGCAGCGCCGCCACAGGCCAGGAGGGGAACAGCTGGTTGGACTCAGAGCAGCTGGAGGAGGAGCAGAAGTTCTGGGTCCAGTAGAACCGGGTCAACCGGACCGAAGGAGGGAAACAGCCCAGAGATCATTCAGTCTCCTCCTCCTGGCTCTGTTAGCCCCTCCCCTCCCATGCTAGCCCCGCCCCTCCCATGCTAGCCCCGCCCCTCGGCCCCATGAGCCTCCTGCTGCTCTGCTGGGGGTCAAACTGGAGACAAGATGGCGGCCTGGGGATCATCAGACAGCTGCTGGCCGATCTGACCCAAATATAGCTCAGAGTGTGTGTGTGTGTCTCTCTGTCTCTCTGTGTGTCTCTGTGGTCAACATGTAAACATGTGTCTCTCCTGTGAAGGAGTCTCTCTCTGACTACCCCTGTGGGGGGGAACACACCCCCAACCCCATCGCCAGCGCCGTCCCCCTCGGCGTCCCGCCCACCGTCACGCTGAGCACCCAGCTGACCTCCGTTACCGCGGCAACGGAGGCCGGACACACCATCGCCTTCCTGGGAGGTCGAGACGGACGTCTGCACAAGGTGAACACACACAAGGTGGCGCTGTAGAGCCCGAGTCAGGTGACCCTCTACAGCGAGTCAGGGGTCACCTGACCTCTGGTGACCCTGACACCTGACCTCTGGGGTCACCAGAGGTCAGGTGACCCCAGAGGTCAGGTGACCCCAGTCAGGTGACCCCAGTCAGGTGACCCCAGAGTCAGGTAAGGTTCTTCAGGACTCCAGAACCGTCCAGCTTCAGTGGGGGCCAGAAATCGAACCGGGGGTCGGTGTGAGCATGGACCAGTGGAACCAGTAGAACCAGTAGAACCAGTAGAACCAGTAGAACCAGTGGAACCAGTGGAACCAGCAGAACCAGTAAAACAAGCAGAACCAGCGGAACCAGTAGAACCAGTTTAACCAGGGGAACCAGTAGAACCAGCAGAACCAGTAAAACCAGCAGAACCAGTGGAACCAGTAGAACCAGCAGAACCAGTAAAACCAGCAGAACCAGCTGAACCAGTGGAACCAGTAGAACCAGCGGAACCAGTGGTACCAGTGGATCCAGTAGAACCAGTGGAACCAGCGGAACCAGCAGAACCAGTGGAACCAGCGGAACCAGTAAAACCAGCAGAACCAGTGGAACCAGTAGAACCAGTAAAACAAGCAGAACCAGCGGAACCAGTAGAACCAGTTTAACCAGGGGAACCAGTAGAACCAGCAGAACCAGCAGAACCAGTAAAACAAGCAGAACCAGCGGAACCAGTAGAACCAGTTTAACCAGGGGACCCAGTAGAACCAGCAGAACCAGTAAAACCAGCAGAACCAGCGGAACCAGTAGAACCAGCGGAACCAGTAGAACCAGCAGAACCAGCAGAACCAGTAAAACAAGCAGAACCAGCGGAACCAGTAGAACCAGTTTAACCAGGGGAACCAGTAGAACCAGCAGAACCAGTAAAACAAGCAGAACCAGCGGAACCAGTAGAACCAGTTTAACCAGGGGAACCAGTAGAACCAGCAGAACCAGTAAAACCAGCAGAACCAGCTGAACCAGTGAAACCAGTAGAACCAGCGGAACCAGTGGTACCAGTGGAACCAGTAGAACCAGTGGAACCAGTGGAACCAGCAGAACCAGTAGAACCAGTGGAACCAGCAGAACCAGTAAAACAAGCAGAACCAGCGGAACCAGTAGAACCAGTTTAACCAGGGGAACCAGTAGAACCAGCAGAACCAGTAAAACCAGCTGAACCAGTGGAACCAGTAGAACCAGCGGAACCAGTGGAACCAGTAGAACCAGTGGAACCAGTAGAACCAGTGGAACCAGTAGAACCAGTAGAACCAGTGGAACCAGCGGAACCAGCAGAACCAGTGGAACCAGCGGAACCAGTAAAACCAGCAGAACCAGCGGAACCAGTAGAACCAGTTTAACCAGGGGAACCAGTAGAACCAGCAGAACCAGTAAAACAAGCAGAACCAGCGGAACCAGTAGAACCAGTTTAACCAGGGGAACCAGTAGAACCAGCAGAATCAGTAAAACCAGCAGAACCAGCGGAACCAGTAGAACCAGCGGAACCAGTAGAACCAGCAGAACCAGTAAAACAAGCAGAACCAGTGGAACCAGTAGAACCAGTAGAACCAGTGGAACCAGCGGAACCAGCAGAACCAGTGGAACCAGCGGAACCAGTAAAACCAGCAGAACCAGCGGAACCAGTAGAACCAGTTTAACCAGGGGAACCAGTAGAACCAGCAGAACCAGTAAAACAAGCAGAACCAGCGGAACCAGTAGAACCAGTTTAACCAGGGGAACCAGTAGAACCAGCAGAATCAGTAAAACCAGCAGAACCAGCGGAACCAGTAGAACCAGCGGAACCAGCAGAACCAGTAAAACAAGCAGAACCAGCGGAACCAGTAGAACCAGTAGAACCAGCAGAACCAGTAAAACAAGCAGAACCAGCGGAACCAGTAGAACCAGTAGAACCAGCGGAACCAGCGGAACCAGTAGAACCAGTAGAACCAGCAGAACCAGTAAAACAAGCAGAACCAGCGGAACCAGTAGAACCAGTAGAACCAGCAGAACCAGTAAAACAAGTAGAACCAGCGGAACCAGTGGCTGAGTGGTTCTGCGGGTCCCTCTGATCAGAACGACATCTTGGGTTCCTCAGAGACACAAGATCTTTACTGAATCGGTCAGTCTGACCAGAATCCTGAGAGCCGGTTCTGAAGGTCCAGAAAGCCCGTGTTCATCCTCACACAACGATACACACACACACACACACACACACAGGACACACACACACACACACACATGGACAACGATACACAATGATACACACAGACACACACAGACACACACACACACACACACACGGAGGTTACTAAGCCGCCTGCAGCCACTCATCAATAAAACATGGTGTGTGTGTGTGTGTGTGTCAGTGTGTCTGTGTGTGTGTGTGTGTGTGTGTGTGTGTGTGTGTGTGTGTGTGTGTCAGTGTGTGTGTGTGTGTGTCAGGGTGTGTGTGTGTGTGTGTGTGTGTGTGTGTGTGTGTGTGGTGAACAGGTGTTTAGCTGGGGGGCGGGCTCTGGGAGCGTTCTCAGGCTCAAGTTGCTGATTGGTTATTGCTGTCCCAGGTGGATTGTGGGTAATGATGTTGCAGGGCGACCCTGAAGGTGTGTTAATGAGCTCAGCTTTGATACGGCGTGTTAATATTTAATCACACACACTGACACACACACACACACTGACACACACACACACACTGACACACACACACACTGACACACACCTACTGACACACACCACCACACACACTGACACACACACACACCTACTGACACACACAACCACACACACTGACACACACACACTGACACACACACACACACACTCTGCTCCGTCTCCTTCACTGTCTCCTAACTCCTACCTCCTCGCTCCCTGGTGGATGCCGTTGTCATGGCAACCTGCATTGTTTCCTCAGGCGAGCTCAGTCCTGGATCTGGATCGATGGGATCCAGCCAGTCCAGAACCCAGGGGGCTCAGTGACATCACAGCGCCGCAGGGTTCTGCCTGGTTCTGGTTCTGGTTCTGTCTGGTTCTGGTTCTGTCTGGTTCTGCCTGGTTCTGGTTCTGGTTCTGGTTCTGGTTCTGTCTGGTTCTGGTTCTGCCTGGTTCTGGTTCTGTCTGGTTCTGGTTCTGGTTCTGGTTCTGTCTGGTTCTGGTTCTGGTTCTGTCTGGTTCTGGTTCTGTCTGGTTCTGGTTCTGGTTCTGGTTCTGCCTGGTTCTGGTTCTGCCTGGTTCTGGTTCTGTCTGGTTCTGGTTCTGTCTGGTTCTGGTTCTGTCTGGTTCTGGTTCTGGTTCTGGTTCTGTCTGGTTCTGGTTCTGGTTCTGCCTGGTTCTGGTTCTGTCTGGTTCTGTCTGGTTCTGGTTCTGTCTGGTTCTGGTTCTGTCTGGTTCTGGTTCTGGTTCTGGTTCTGTCTGGTTCTGGTTCTGGTTCTGCCTGGTTCTGGTTCTGTCTGGTTCTGTCTGGTTCTGGTTCTGTCTGGTTCTGGTTCTGTCTGGTTCTGGTTCTGGTTCTGTCTGGTTCTGGTTCTGGTTCTGTCTGGTTCTGGTTCTGTCTGGTTCTGGTTCTGTCTGGTTCTGGTTCTGCCTGGTTCTGGTTCTGCCTGGTTCTGCCTGGTTCTGGTTCTGCCTGGTTCTGGTTCTGGTTCTGATGTCTCACCTGTCCTGCAGGTGTTGGTGGGTCCTGATAGGTCCGGCCGTCTGTACGGCAGCCTGCTGGTGGACGGGGGCGGAGCCATCGGCGCCGACCTCCTATTGGACGAGAGCCAGCGTCACGTCTATGTTTTAACGGAGGACCGGGTGAGAGACACTGTCCCCCTGTCTGTCCCCCTGTCTGTCTCTCCTGTCTGTCCTCCTGTCTGTCCCTTCTCCTGTCTGTCCTCCTGTCTGTCTCTCTTCCCTTGTCTGTCCCTCCTGTCTGTCCCTCTCCCTGTCTGTCCTCTGTCTGTCTGTCTGTCCTCCTGTCTGTCCTCCTGTCTGTCCTCCTGTCTGTCTCCTGTCTGTCCTCCTGTCTGTCCCTCTGTCTGTCCTCCTGTCTGTCCTCTGTCTGTCTCCTGTCTGTCCTCCTGTCTGTCCTCCTGTCTGTCCTCCTGTCTGTCCTCCTGTCTGTCCCCTGTCTGTCCTCCTGTCTGTCCTCCTGTCTGTCCTCCTGTCTGTCCTCCTGTCTGTCCTCCTGTCTGTCCTCTGTCTGTCCTCCTGTCCTGTCTCCTCTGTCTGTCCTCTGTCTGTCCTCCTGTCTGTCCTCCTGTCTGTCCTCCTGTCTGTCCTCGTCTGTCCCTCTGTCTGTCCCTCTGTCTGTCCTCCTGTCTGTCCTCCTGTCTGTCCTCCTGTCTGTCCTCCTGTCTGTCCTCCTGTCTGTCCTCCTGTCTGTCCTCCTGTCTGTCCTCCTGTCTGTCCTCTGTCTGTCCTCTGTCTGTCCTCTGTCTGTCCTCCTGTCTGTCCTTCTGTCCTCCTGTCTGTCCTCCTCTGTCTGTTTTCCCTCTGTCCCTCTGTCTGTCCCCCTGTCTGTCCCTCTGTCTGTCCCTCTGTCTGTCCTCCTGTCTGTCCTCCTGTCTGTCCTCCCGTCTGTCCCTCTGTCTGTCCCTCTGTCCCTCTGTCTGTCCCCCTGTCTGTCCCTCTGTCTGTCCCTCTGTCTGTCCCTCTGTCTGTCCCCCCGTCTGTCCCTCTGTCTGTCCCTCTGTCTGTCCCCCTGTCTGTCCCCCCGTCTGTCCCTCTGTCTGTCCCTCTGTCCCTCTGTCTGTCCCCCTGTCTGTCCCTCTGTCTGTCCCCCCGTCTGTCCCTCTGTCTGTCCCTCTGTCTGTCCCTCTGTCTGTCCTCCTGTCTGTCCCTCTGTCTGTCCCCCTCTCTGTCCCCCCGTCTGTCCCCCTGTCTGTCCCCGTCCCCCTGTCAGGACATCTGCTTCCTGTGTGTCCAGGTGTCCAAGGTTCCCGTGTCGTCCTGCGAGAGACGGACAGACTGCGCGTCCTGTCTGTCCATCAGAGACCCGTACTGCGGCTGGTGTGTCCTGGAGGGACGGTAAACCTCTCACCTGTCCTCTGGCGCCATCCGATGGACACCAGGGGAACTGCAGACACGTCCTCTGTCTCTGTTTGTCCAGCTGTTCCCGTAAACATGAGTGTGAGCGACACCTGCTGGACAACCACTGGCTGTGGAGCTTTGAACGGACCAATCGGTGCGTCACGGTGCAGAGCCTGCAGCCGGCCAATCAGAGCAGAGAGGAGCAGACCCAGGTGGGACGGGCGGAGCGAGCCGGTTCCGGCTCCGGTTCTGGCTCCGGTTCCGGTTCCGGCTCCGGTTCCGGCTCCGGTTCGGGTTCCGGCTCCGGTTCCGGCTCCGGTTCCGGTTCCGGCTCCGGTTCTGGCTCCGGTTCCAGTTCCGGCTCCGGCTCCGGTTCCGGCTCCGGTTCGGGTTCCGGCTCCGGTTCCGGCTCCGGTTCCGGTTCCGGCTCCGGTTCCGGCTCCGGTTCCGATTCCGGTTCCGGTTCCGGCGCCGGTTCGGGTTCCGGTTCCGGCTCCGGTTCCGGTTCCGGCTCCGGTTCCGGTTCCGGCTCCGGTTCTGGTTCCGGCGCCGGTTCCGGCTCCGGTTCCGATTCCGGCTCCGGTTCCGGCTCCGGTTCCGGTTCCGATTCCGGTTCCGGCGCCGGTTCCGGTTCGGGTTCCGGTTCCGGCTCCGGTTCCAGCGCCGGTTCCGGTTCGGGTTCCGGTTCCGGCGCCGGTTCCGGTTCCGATTCCGGCTCCGGTTCCGGCGCCGGTTCCGGTTTGGGTTCTGATTCCGGCTCCGGTTCCGGTTCGGTTCCGGTTCCGGTTCCGGTTCCGATTCCGGCTCCGGTTCCGGCGCCGGTTCCGGTTCGGGTTCCGGTTCCGGCTCCGGTTCCAGCGCCGGTTCCGGTTCGGGTTCCGGTTCCGGCGCCGGTTCCGGCTCCGGTTCCGGCTCCGGTTCCGGCGCCGGTTCCGGTTCCGGCTCCGGCTCCGGTTCCGGTTCCTTACCGCTTTGTCTCCTAGGTAACCATGTCAGTGGTCCAGCTGCCCGTCCTCCAGGGGGCGGAGTCTCTGTCCTGCGTCTTCGGGCGCCTGCCCCCCCAGCCGGCTGTTGTCATGGGAACGGAGCTCAGCTGCCAGTCGCCGGCGCCGGAGCTCCTCCCCCCCAACCCGGCCGGCAGCGGTGAGCGACCGGCGCCGGCCGCGCCGCGCCGCGCGCCGACCTGCTGCTGAATGACCTCTGACCCCACAGATCACACGGTCCTGCCCGTGTCCCTGATGTTTGGTCACGTGACCGTCGCCATGGGAACCATGACCTTCTACGACTGCGGAGCGTCAGCCGACTGAACCAGAGCTCCCAGTAAGAGACCAGTAGAGGAGGAGAGGCTGATGAAGATGATGGTGGTGATGATGATGGTGATGATGATGATGATGGTGGTGATGATGGTGATGAAGATGATGATGGTGATGATGATGATAGTGATGAAGATGATGGTGATGAAGATGATGATGGTGATGAAGATGATGGTGATGAAGATGATGATGATGATGATGGTGATGAAGATGATGGTGATGATGATGGTGATGATGATGATGATGGTGATGAAGATGATGGTGATGAAGATGATGATGATGATGATGATGGTGATGAAGATGATGGTGATGATGATGGTGATGGTGATGAAGATGATGGTGGTGATGAAGATGATGGTGATGATGGTGATGAAGATGATGATGATGGTGGTGATGATGGTGATGAAGATGATGATGGTGATGAAGATGATGGTGATGAAGATGATGATGGTGATGAAGATGATGGTGATGAAGATGATGATGATGATGATGGTGATGAAGATGATGGTGATGATGATGGTGATGATGATGATGGTGATGAAGATGATGGTGATGAAGATGATGATGATGATGATGGTGATGAAGATGATGGTGATGATGATGGTGATGGTGATGAAGATGATGGTGGTGATGAAGATGATGGTGATGATGGTGATGAAGATGATGGTGGTGATGATGATGGTGATGATGATGGTGATGATGATGATGATGATGATGATGGTGATGAAGATGGTGATGAAGGTGTCTTTCTGTCTCTCTGTCTCTGTGTCTCTGTGTCTCAGGTGTCTCTCCTGTCTCGGTTCCTCATGGTCCTGTAACTGGTGTCCTCTGGACCAGATCTGCACCCACAACCTCAGCTGCCCCAGGAAGCTGGTCCTCAGCCACGTGAGACACCTGTCTGTCCCCATGTCTGTCCTCCTGTCTGTCCCCATGTCTGTCCCCATGTCTGTCCTCCTGTCTGTCCCCATGTCTGTCCCCATGTCTGTCCTCCTGTCTGTCCCCATGTCTGTCCTCCTGTCTGTCCTTCTGTCTGTCCCCATGTCTGTCCTCCTGTCTGTCCCCATGTCTGTCCCCATGTCTGTCCCCATGTCTGTCCCCATGTCTGTCCTCCTGTCTGTCCCCATGTCTGTCCCCATGTCTGTCCCCATGTCTGTCCTCCTGTCTGTCCCCATGTCTGTCCCCATGTCTGTCCTCCTGTCTGTCCTTCTGTCTGTCCCCATGTCTGTCCTCCTGTCTGTCCCCATGTCTGTCCCCATGTCTGTCCTCCTGTCTGTCCTTCTGTCTGTCCCCATGTCTGTCCTCCTGTCTGTCCTCCTGTCTGTCCCCCTGACTGTCCCATGTCTGTCCTCCTGTCTGTCCCCATGTCTGTCCCCATGTCTGTCCCCATGTCTGTCCTCCTGTCTGTCCCCATGTCTGTCCCCATGTCTGTCCTCCTGTCTGTCCTTCTGTCTGTCCCCATGTCTGTCCTCCTGTCTGTCCCCATGTCTGTCCCCATGTCTGTCCTCCTGTCTGTCCTTCTGTCTGTCCCCATGTCTGTCCTCCTGTCTGTCCTCCTGTCTGTCCCCCTGACTGTCCCCGTCTCTCTCCAGGACTCTTCCTGTCCTCTGGTCTCGTCTCTCAGAGGTTCTTCCTTAGTGCCCATGGGCCTCAGCACCACGGTGGTTCTGGAGGGACGGAACCTGGACGTCTACCAGGTGAGCCGGACCTTCAGGTCCGAAGCGATCAGAACCGGTCTCTAAGGTTCTGTGGGAGCTGTCAGGTCCAGTCTCCATGGAAACCAGGACACTGGTGTGATGGCAGATGTTCCTCAGATGTTCCTCAGGTGTGTCTCAGGTGTCTGAAGTGTCTCTGTCTGTCCTGCCCGTCCAGGACGAAGCTCAGTACGTTTGTGTTGTTGAAGTGGAAGACATGAAGCTGGACCTGATGGCTGCTGAGAGGACAACTGAGGACAACACACACCTGTTCACCTGCAGCCCCCACCAGGTAACACACACACACACACACACACACACACACACACAGCAGGTAACACACACACACACACACACACACACACAGCAGGTAACACACACACACACACACACACACACAGCAGGTAACACACACACACACACACACACACACAGCAGGTAACACACACACACACAGCAGGTAACACACACACACACAGCAGGTAACACACACACACACACACACACACACACACACACACAACAGGTGACACACACACACACACAGCAGGTGACACACACACACACACACACACACAGCAGGTAACACACACACACACACACACACACACACACACAGCAGGTAACACACACACACACACACACACAGCAGGTAAACACACACACACACACACACACAGCAGGTAACACACACACACACACACACACAGCAGGTAACACACACACACACACACACACACACACACAGCAGGTAACACACACACACAGCAGGTAACACACACACACACACACACACACACACAGCAGGTAACACACACACACCACACACACACCACACAGCAGGTAACACAACACACGCAGAACACACACACACACACACACACACACAAGCAGGTAACACACACACACAGCAGGTAACACACACACACACACACACACACACACAGCAGGTAACACACACACACACACACACACACACACACAGCAGGTAACACACACACCAACACAGCAGGTAACACCACACACACACACACACACACACAGCAGGTAACACACACACACACCACAGCAGGTAACACACACACACACACACACACACACACACACAAACAGGTGACACACACACACACAGCAGGT
>CM065359.1:847500-887500 GCA_033032245.1 Poecilia picta
CGGTACCGGACCCGTCGGTTCAGGTTCCGTCGGTCCTGGTTCCTGGTACCGGACCGTCGGTCCCGGTTCCGTCGGTACCGGACCCGTCGGTCCCGGTTCCGTCGGTACCGGACCCGTCGGTCCTGGTTCCGTCGGTCCTGGTCCGTCGGTCCTGGTTCCGTCGGTACCGGACCCGTCGGTCCTGGTTCCGTCGCGGTCCTGGTTCCGTCGGTACCGGACCCGTCGTCCTGGTTCCGTCGGTCCCTGGTTCCGTCGGTACCGGACCCGTCGGTCCTGGTTCCGTCGTCCTGGTTCCGTCGGTACCGGACCCGTCGGTGTCGGACCCGTCGGTCCTGGTTCCGTCGGTTCTGGTTCCGTCGGTCCTGGTTCCGTCGGTACCGGACCCGTCGGTGTACCGGACCCGTCGGTCCTGGTTCCGTCGGTCCTGGATCCGTCGGTACCGGACCCGTCGGTCCTGGTTCCGTCGGTACCGGACCCGTCGGTCCGGTTCCGTCGGTCCTGGTTCCGTCGGTCCTGGTTCCGTCGGTACCGGACCCGTCTGGTCCTGGTTCCGTCGGTCTGGTTCCGTCGGTACCGGACCGTCGGTGTCGGACCGTCGGTCCTGGTTCCGTCGGTTCTGGTTCCGTCGGTCCTGGTTCCGTCGGTACCGGACCCGTCGGTGTCGGACCCGTCGGTCCTGGTTCCGTCGGTTCTGGTTCCGTCGGTCCTGGTTCGTCGGTACCGGACCCGTCGGTACCGGACCGTCGGTACCGGACCCGTCGGTCCTGGTTCCGTCGGTCCTGGTTCCGTCGGTACCGGACCCGTCGGTCCTGGTTCCGTCGGTCCTGGTTCCGTCGGTCCTGGTTCCGTCGGGTACCGGACCTGACGGTACCGGACCTGACGGTACCGGACCCGTCGGTCCTGGTTCCGTCGGTACCGGACCGTCGGTACCGGACCTGACGGTACCGGACCCGTCGGTCTGGTTCCGTCGGTACCGGACCGTCGGTACCGGACCTGACGGTTACCGGACCCGTCGGTCCTGGTTCCGTCGGTACCGGACCCGTCGGTACCGGACCTGACGGTACCGGACCCGTCGGTCCTGGTTCCGTCGGTACCGGACCCGTCGGTACCGGACCTGACGGTACCGGACCCGTCGGTCCTGGTTCCGTCGGTCCTGGTTCCGTCGGTACCGGACCCGTCGGTTCTGGTTCCGTCGGTCCTGGTTCCGTCGGTACCGGACCCGTCGGTCCCGGTTCCGTCGGTACCGGACCCGTCGGTCCCGGTTCCGTCGGTACCGGACCCGTCGGTCCTGGTTCCGTCGGTCCTGGTTCCGTCGGTCCTGGTTCCGTCGGTACCGGACCCGTCGGTGTCGGACCCGTCGGTCCTGGTTCCGTCGGTTCTGGTTCCGTCGGTCCTGGTTCCGTCGGTACCGGACCCGTCGGTGTCGGACCCGTCGGTCCTGGTTCCGTCGGTTCTGGTTCCGTCGGTCCTGGTTCCGTCGGTACCGGACCCGTCGGTACCGGACCCGTCGGTACCGGACCCGTCGGTCCTGGTTCCGTCGGTCCTGGTTCCGTCGGTACCGGACCCGTCGGTCCTGGTTCCGTCGGTACCGGACCCGTCGGTCCTGGTTCCGTCGGTCCTGGTTCCGTCGGTCCTGGTTCCGTCGGTACCGGACCCGTCGGTCCTGGTTCCGTCGGTCCTGGTTCCGTCGGTACCGGACCCGTCGGTGTCGGACCCGTCGGTCCTGGTTCCGTCGGTTCTGGTTCCGTCGGTCCTGGTTCCGTCGGTACCGGACCCGTCGGTGTCGGACCCGTCGGTCCTGGTTCCGTCGGTTCTGGTTCCGTCGGTCCTGGTTCCGTCGGTACCGGACCCGTCGGTACCGGACCCGTCGGTACCGGACCCGTCGGTCCTGGTTCCGTCGGTCCTGGTTCCGTCGGTACCGGACCCGTCGGTCCTGGTTCCGTCGGTCCTGGTTCCGTCGGTCCTGGTTCCGTCGGTACCGGACCTGACGGTACCGGACCTGACGGTACCGGACCCGTCGGTCCTGGTTCCGTCGGTACCGGACCCGTCGGTACCGGACCTGACGGTACCGGACCCGTCGGTCCTGGTTCCGTCGGTACCGGACCCGTCGGTACCGGACCTGACGGTACCGGACCCGTCGGTCCTGGTTCCGTCGGTACCGGACCCGTCGGTACCGGACCTGACGGTACCGGACCCGTCGGTCCTGGTTCCGTCGGTACCGGACCCGTCGGTACCGGACCTGACGGTACCGGACCCGTCGGTCCTGGTTCCGTCGGTACCGGACCCGTCGGTACCGGACCTGACGGTACCGGACCCGTCGGTGTCGGACCCGTCGGTACCGGACCCGTCGGTCCTGGTTCCGTCGGTACCGGACCCGTCGGTACCGGACCTGACGGTACCGGACCCGTCGGTGTCGGACCCGTCGGTACCGGACCTGACGGTCCTGGTTCCGTCGGTTCTGGTTCCGTCGGTCCTGGTTCCGTCGGTACCGGACCCGTCGGTACCGGACCCGTCGGTACCGGACCCGTCGGTACCGGACCCGTCGGTCCTGGTTCCGTCGGTCCTGGTTCCGTCGGTCCTGGTTCCGTCGGTCCTGGTTCCGTCGGTACCGGACCCGTCGGTCCCGGTTCCGTCGGTACCGGACCCGTCGATCCCGGTTCCGTCGGTACCGGACCCGTCGGTCCTGGTTCCGTCGGTCCTGGTTCCGTCGGTCCTGGTTCCGTCGGTCCTGGTTCCGTCGGTACCGGACCCGTCGGTCCTGGTTCCGTCGGTACCGGACCCGTCGGTCCCGGTTCCGTCGGTACCGGACCCGTCGGTCCCGGTTCCGTCGGTACCGGACCCGTCGGTCCCGGTTCCGTCGGTCCTGGTTCCGTTGGTCCTGGTTCCGTCGGTACCGGACCCGTCGGTCCTGGTTCCGTCGGTTCTGGTTCCGTCGGTCCTGGTTCCGTCGGTACCGGACCCGTCGGTCCTGGTTCCGTCGGTCCTGGTTCCGTCGGTCCTGGTTCCGTCGGTGCCGGACCCGTCGGTGTCGGACCCGTCGGTCCTGGTTCCGTCGGTTCTGGTTCCGTCGGTCCTGGTTCCGTCGGTACCGGACCCGTCGGTACCGGACCCGTCGGTACCGGACCCGTCGGTCCTGGTTCCGTCGGTACCGGACCCGTCGGTACCGGACCTGACGGTACCGGACCCGTCGGTGTCGGACCCGTCGGTACCGGACCCGTCGGTCCTGGTTCCGTCGGTACCGGACCCGTCGGTACCGGACCTGACGGTACCGGACCCGTCGGTGTCGGACCCGTCGGTACCGGACCTGACGGTACCGGACCTGACGGTACCGGACCCGTCGGTCCTGGTTCCGTCGGTCCTGGTTCCGTCGGTACCGGACCCGTCGGTACCGGACCTGACGGTACCGGACCTGACGGTACCGGACCCGTCGGTACCGGACCCGTCGGTACCGGACCTGACGGCTGTCGGCCGTGTTCTCCTCAGTCCACCTGTACGACTGCTCAGCCGGCCAATCGGATTGCTCGCAGTGCCGGGCGGTGCCTGCGGAGTACAGGTGTGTGTGGTGTCTGGGAAGCCCCGCCCCCAGGTGCGTTTACAGCCAATCGTGCTCCGGCGCCGCCGCAGACGCCTGTCCGACGCCTCGGATCACGCAGGTGAGTCCGTCCCGCCCGGGCCCGGGGGTCCGCGGAGGCCCGGTTGCCGTGGAAACGCCTCACCCGCCTGTCCGCAGGTGCGACCTGTGACCGGACCTGTGGAGGGCGGGATCCTGGTAACGATCACAGGATCCAACCTGGGCACCAGGTACCAGGACGTGGTGGGCGGAGTCAAGGTGGCCGACGTCCCGTGTGTGGCTCAACCTGAGGGCTACCAGATCTCCACCAGGTAGGCTCACCTGGCCGGCCGGCTCCGCCGCTCCGCCCGGCTCCGCCCGGCCTCACCTGCCTGCTCACCTGCCTCAGGGTCGTGTGTGAGCTGCAGAGCAGCGGCAGCGACCGGGTCGGGGACGTCCAGGTTACCGTGGGAACCACTGCGCCCGGCCGGTCCACCCAGACGTTCACCTATCAGGTGAGACGCCGCGCCCGCCGCGGCTCGGGTCGCCCGGTTCTGACCAAACGTCTGTCCCCAGAACCCTCAGCTGACCGGCCTGGTGCCAGACAAAGGCCCGGTTTCTGGAGGAACCAAGCTGACCATCAAAGGCCAGCGGCTGCTGACCGGGCAGAACTCGGACCTGACCGCCTTCCTGGACCGGCAGCCCTGCTTCATGTGAGTTCTGACCCGGTTCTGCTGGGACTCGCGCTACTTCCTGGTTCAGTTTGACACGCCCCCGTTTGTCTGTGTCCTCCCAGTTTGAATGAGGCGACCGATTCCCAGTTTGTGTGCAAGACCAGTTCTAGTAATTGGACCGGACCGGTTCCGGTTTGGGTCTTCTTTGGTAAAGCTAAGCGGTCCGGACCTGAGCTGACCTTTCGTTACCTGGACGACCCCGTCATCACCAAGGCTACACCTGCAGAGAGCTTCTACGCGTGAGCGACTGTTAGCATAGCACAGTGACGGAGTTTCATCCCACGGCCACAAACACGCGGCTGGTTTTATACTGAACCTTTACACTGTTGACCAATGACTGTGTTCATTTTAGCTGGTAATTCTGTCCCATCTTCCATTTAGCAGAGAGGAGCTAATATATTACATTTATTGTCCTTTTTCACTCAGCCACTTTATGCTAACAGATTTTACAGCCTGTAGCCTTTAAGCATAAATTAGCAGGTTTAACTGCAGTAAATCTGACTTTATGTGACATATGAGCATCAACACAAAATATGGGCGAGCCAACCTGAAATGCGGCAGCAGTTAGCTGCTAAGCTAGCATGCTAGCGCCGGAATGCTAACACTGTACAATCAGTCATTTCTCTCAATCCAATCCAGTCCAACTTTATTTATAAAGCACTTTAAAACAACCACAGCTGATACAAAGTGCTGTACGTTAAAACACAACATAATAAAATAAAATAAATAAGAAACTCTTACAGTTTTAAAAACAAAAACACACTTTAAGACTAGATCCTGCTGGAGTTGAAAGCCAAGTAAAATAAATGGGTTTTAAGACGAACTTTAAAAGTGTCAATGTGCTGAAAAAGCTTTCATATTCAAACTAACTTAGATAAAACCGAACACTACGATGTTGCAATAAATAAATGATTATTTATTGTGTATTTAATGTTGGTTATGGCTGGACCAACACTGAATACACAAGCAGTTAGCTGCAACTAGCATGCTAGCGCCAGTTTGCTGCCGTGGTAGATTTGTTATTTCACAAAAACATAGTTTATGTTAAACGGTTTGATGCTACATGAGGAAATAAAACTTTATGAGAATCACATCCATGCTGGTGGACTTTAGTACGGAGGCCTCCAGGGGACATGGGCATTTTTTTTCTTTTGCATTCCCTCGCAATAATCTATTGATCAGTTCATGCGGCATGATTGAATCCTGTAAGCCTTTCTTACGGTGGCCGCTGTACTTCCTGCTTTAATACAAACTTATGTAAGGTTTTTCCATGAACTATTGAGTTATTATTGTGGGATAATCAGTCATCTGATTATGTCTCTTGTGTTCGACTGATTGGTTTAAAGAGCCGCTTTCAGCCGATCCATCTGAGCCTCATCAGAGATAAACATGCAGTAAATAAATCGATTTCAATCATTTTTCTGCGCCATAGAGTTAATAATGATAAACACGTTTTCACTGAGGCTCTATATGAATGAAATAAGTAACGATTGGCAGAAGGTTTGCCACCTGGTGGTGGGCGTGTCGATGTGACGTCATCAGGTATGAATGGGAAGGTGACTGGCTGCTGCTGGCTCTGTGTGTGAGGAAGCTGGTCAGCAGGTGGTCAGTCCTCACTAAGTTTGGAGCATGATAATCAAAATTAAATAAATCGATAATTGTGACAGAACAAAGGTTTGTTCTGTCTGATTGATACAGATGAGATTCCCTGAGTTAACCCAGTACGTCCCTCTACCACCATTAGTTTGCTGTGTTTTATAATAATAAAACGTGTTGATTATTATTAACACTTTGGTGCAAAAACCTGATTGAAAATCGATTTATTTACTGCATGTTTATGTCTGTTAAGAACACGATAGAGACACAATCAGATGCCTGATTACCCCACGATAATAATGCAGAATAGTCCAGATGTATTTTCATTTCTTTCCTACTTACGGAAAGTTTCTGTGTATATCATAGGTTTGTTGTGCATTTCTATACTAAAGAAAAGGATATAAAACGTCAGATTTTTCACAACGAGATATTAACATTCATGGAAAAACCTTACATAGCAGTTAAAGCAGGAAGTACGGCGGCCACCGTAAGAAAGGCTTACAGGATTCAATCATGCCGCATGAACTGATCAATAGATTATTGCGAGGGAATGCAAAAGAAAAAAAAATGCCCATGTCCCCTGGAGGCCTCCGTACTTTAGCAACGTAATTCAGTAAAAATGAGGTAGAAAGTCTTCACTGCTTCGTGTGTCTGTGCCAACTGGCTAGGAAACATCGCCACCCTGTGGTGCCACTCGGTGAAACACCTCAGTTCAATAAACTGTCACCGCCTTTTGGACTATCAATAGAACAAAACAATCATATCTTGGTGCGTCACATCTCATTTTATCAATGGAAGTAATTCTGTATTTCTGTTCATGCGTATTGACGACATCATTTGAAACCTAAAGGCCTGGGGTCTCGGTTACGGCGTTGCTTCCTAATAAGGAGCTGACTTCCTGTCCTCAGGGGAGGGCGTGTCGTCAAGGTGACGGGCAGGAACCTGGACGTGGTGCAGGAGCCGCTGATATCTGTGTGGGTGGAGCCTCTGCAGGTGCAGAGAGTGAAACGGAGAAGGCGATTGGCTCTCCTGACCGCCAGGCAGCACCTGGTCTTTAACGGCACCATGACGACAGTGAGATGAACCAGCCAATCAGGGAGGTGCCCCGCCCTACCTACCTGTTTTCACCTGCCTGCTCTCCTGTCTCAGGTGTCTGAGCGCTGCTCCGTCCTGTCGTCCTCGGAGATGACCTGTCCGACCCCCGCCGTGCCCCAGAGGTCAGAGTGAAGGGGGTGTGGTTTCAGCTGGACAACGTCCGGGTCCACTACGACAGCATCGAGGTGCCGCCACCGGCCCGCCGCTCTCCGCCGCATCAGCGCCTGCTCGGTCTGACGATGTCTCCGTCTGTCTCCGTCTGTCTCCGTCCGTCAGGGTAAGAGCTTCACCTATCACCAGAACCCCCAGTTCTTCCCTCTGAACCGAGACGCTCCGGACGCTCCGTACTGCTTCAAACCCGGCGGAGTGATCGCTGTGGAGGTACAGAGACTCTCATTGGCCGGCCCAGCGGACGCAGCATGCGGTCTGATGTCTTGGCGTCCCTCAGGGCCTGGACCTGACCAGAGCCATGTCCAAGGACGAGGTCCGGGCTCGGCTTGGAGATCAGGACTGTGAGGTGAAGACGCTGGACCGGACCCACCTGTACTGCGAACCGCCGGAGGACCAGCCTCTGAACGTGGACGGCAGCAGCGAGCTGCCCATGCTGAAGGTGACCCCAACCCAGAGAAACACCACGAACACCCCTGGTCCTGCAGGGTCCCTCATGCTGTGGGTCTACCTGTCTGTCTCTCAGGTGTTCATGGGGAAGCTGCAGGTGGACCTGGGTCTGGTCCAGTACGACAGCGACTCGTTGCTGTCCCCCATCCCGCTGGCGGCGCAGATCAGTCTGGGTGCTGGAGCCGCTGTCATCATCCTGTCGGTGCTGATCGTCATTCTCATGTACAGGTACGACCCGCTGCTGCCGGGTCCGGGTTCCTCCAGAGCCGGTTGGTTGGATCCGCTGACCTGCGTTCTGCTTGGTTCCCTACAGGAGGAAGAGCAAACAGGCTCTCCGAGATTATAAGAAGGTTCTGCTACAGTTGGAAACTCTCGAGATCAACGTGGGAGATCAGTGTCGCAAGGAGTTCACGGGTGAGCAGCACCGCTAACTCCAAAGTTAGCGTGACTATTGCTAAAGTGCTATTCATAATATCAGCTCGGCTAAAGCGCAATATCAACGTGCTATTTAATGGAAGCTAATGCAAAAGCACAAACGTGTGCATCGTGAACTCAAAGGTTTGTGAGGCCAGCTGAAAAGCAGTAACAATAAGCATTAGCCAACATGCTATTTAGCAAAAGTTAATGCTAAAGAGCTTAATTGAACCACGTTAATGTGGGTTATTGTCAACTAAAAAGGCAGCTGTGCTAACTCTAAAAACATTAGTCCCACTAAATCATGGTATTTTGCGTAAGCTAACTCAGTTAATTATGCTAGCATTCTAACACTAAATTAATATTAATAATGCTAAAACTCAATACAAACATGGTGTTTAGGTAAAGTTAAAGTGCTAAATTCAACAATGTTGATACCCACCATCAGTGCTGGGAACCACTAATTAAAAAGTTAGCTGCCTTAAAGCACTTATAAACATTAGTTCTGCTAACGCTCAACGATATTGAAATCCACAGCTTCAATTACACAACGTGTGCCACAGGATAGAGCGCCCTCATCAGGGTCAGGTCTGTCATTACACACCTACCTGCGTTTCAGGAAGCGACTCTTTGGAAACATTCACTCAGTTTCAGTTTTAACGTTGAGTTTTGCTAACTCTTACTTAGCCTAACTAGCTTAACTTTAGACTGTTTAATGTACAGTGATGCATTGTGGGTACAGAACAGCCATCATTTACTACGCTACCTTATGAATGGACTAAACGTGGGCTAAACATTTTCAAAGTTAGCAAAGATGCTTAAAGTGCTAAGCTAACAGCTACAGCTGCTGTTAGCCGATTAGCAGACGTGTGTCCTCTATGGCTACCAGGTCCTGATCCGCTGACACCCTGATCATGATCCGCTGACACCCTGATCATGATCCGCTGACACCCTGATCAGATCCGCTGACACCCTGATCATGATCCACTGACACCCTGAGCCTCCCACTGATCATGATCCGCTGACACCCTGATCATGATCCGCTGACACCCTGATCTGATCCACTGACAACCCTGAGCCTCCCACTGATCATGATCCGCTGACACCCTGATCATGATCCGCTGACTACCCTGATCATGATCCACTGACACCCTGAGCCTCCCACTGATCATGATCCGCTGACACCCTGACCTCCACTGATCATGATCCGCTGACACCCTGATCATGATCCGCTGACACCCTGATCATGATCCGCTGACACCTGAGCCTCCCACTGATCATGATCCGCTGACTGACAGTCCGCTGAATGATCATGATCCGCTGACACCCTGATCATGATCGCTGACACCGACATGATCGACACCTGACCCCTGATCATGATCTGCTGACACCCTGAGCCTCCCACTGATCATGATCCGCTGACACCCTGATCATGATCCGCTGACACCCTGATCATGATCCGCTGACACCCTGATCATGATCCGCTGACACCCTGAGCCTCCCACTGATCATGATCCGCTGACACCCTGATCATGATCCGCTGACACCCTGATCATGATCCGCTGACACCCTGATCATGATCCGCTGACACCCTGATCATGATCCGCTGACACCCTGATCATGATCCGCTGACACCCTGATCATGATCCGCTGACACCCTGAGCCTCCACTGATCATGATCCACTGACACCCTGATCATGATCCGCTGACACCCTGAGCCTCCCACTGATCACCTGTTCTTCCCGTCCTGCAGACCTGATGACAGAAATGATGGACCTCAGCAGCGACGTGGGAGGTCCGGGTCTTCCTCTGCTCGACTACAAGACGTACGCAGAGAGGATCTTCTTCCCCGGCCAGCAGACGGCGCTGCTGAGCCGGCAGTTGGACCTGCCGGAGTCCAGGAGGCCGACGGTGGAGCAGGGCCTCCAGCAGCTCAACAACCTGCTCAACAACAGGCTCTTCCTCACCAGGGTGGGTCCTGCTCGGGTGAGGCGTGTCCAGGTGAGCGCACCGCTGGTGCTGACGCTGTGGTTCTGACCGGCAGTTCATCCACACCCTGGAGGCCCAGCAGGGCTTCTCCCAGCGGGACCGCGGCTACGTGGCCAGTCTGCTCACCATCGCGTTGCACGACAAGCTGGAGTATTTCACCGAGGTCATGAAGACGCTGCTGCAGGACCTGGTGCAGCAGTACGTCGCCAAGAACCCCAAGCTCATGCTGCGCCGGTACGGGAAACGAGCGCACCTCAGATGATGCTGAACTGGGACCAGAACCTGGACTGACCTCTGAGGTCCAGCCAGAACCTGGACTGACCTCTGAGGTCCAGCCAGAACCTGGACTGACCTTTGAGGTCCAGCCAGAACCTGGACTGACCTCTGGCTCCTCTGTCTTTCAGGACGGAGACGGTTGTTGAGAAGATGTTGACCAACTGGATGTCCATCTGCCTCTATTCCTTCCTGAAGGTAGCGGTTCCTGTTAGGGCCGCAGTGATGCAACAACCTCACAATACGATACACGATATTCTGCCCATGATACGATATATATTGTGATATTCAGCAAACGATACAATGCAATACATTTTTGTGATTTTCTGAAAGGTTTCAGAGGGACAGAGTGATTTTGGTGACATTTTGTGACTGTTATAAAGTTGGACTGAATGAATTTAACTGAAAACTGATTAAAGCTCCAACTACACAATACCTGGTTCTGGTTGGACACAGACTTAAAGTGGACAGCTGGACAAAATGAATCAAAGAAGTGGAGAGAAAACATGTTTCTTTTAGTAGAAACAGTCCAAACTGTAGCTGACATGCATTAGTAAAGTAAATAAAGTGAACCAAGTTCCTGCTCTGAATAGTTTGATACCTTTTTAACCTGAACATCTGAAGGAATCACTCTAAGCCTGATGACCTGGTGAAGCCAGCAGTGAGTGAACAAGGTGACAGTTGGACGTTACGATACTTGAGGATGAAAATCGATATATATGGCGATATCGATATTATCATACAGCCCTAGTTCCTGTCCTCACCCACCCCTCCCCCTGTCTCACCCCCACCTGTGTGTCTGACAGGAAGTGGCCGGGGAGCCGCTCTACATGCTCTACCGGGCCATAAAGTACCAGGTGGACAAGGGTCCGGTGGACGCCGTGACGGGGAAGGCCAAGCGGACGCTCAACGACAGCCACCTGCTGCGAGAGGACATCGATTACTCTGCCATGGTAACCGTAGCAACAGCACTGCGTCCCGCGCTCGAACCCGGTCGTGTCTCACCTGTCCGTCTCACCTGTTCCTCAGACTCTGAACGTCCTGGTGAAGAACGGAGTCGAGGTTCAGCCGTGTCCCATTAAAGTTCTCGACACCGACACCATCACCCAGGTAGGGACACGTTGGACGGACCGGTTGGTCATCTGTCGCTCTGCTGCTCACCTGCCAGGGTGTTTCTGTGTCCAGGTGAAAGATAAGATCCTGGATCAGGTCTACAGAGGAGCCCCGTTCTCTCAGAGGCCAGCGGCTGACAGTCTGGACCTGGGTACGCTCTAGTCCTCCTCGCCTGCTTCACCTGTCCTCAGCCGGTTCTCACCTGTGTCCGTTTGTCTGCAGAGTGGCGTTCGGGTCAAGCAGGTCACCTGACTCTGTCAGACGATGATGTCACAGCAGTGGTTCACGGTCGCTGGAAAAGGCTCAACACGCTGCAGCATTACAAGGTGCGAACCGACCAATCACAGCCAGTCTCCACCTTCCTGTCTCACTGCTGCTCATTTTACGTCACATTTTCGGTTCCTCAGGTTCCAGACGGAGCCACAGTCGCCTGATCCTCGATTCCTCAGTTCAGGGGTCAACCAGGTGTTTCAGACCGGAGAAAGTAAGAACCGACACACCGCAGCCCCAGAATCACACAGGAAACCTGTAGACAACCCGAAGTCTTGACCACAACGCAAACCGTTGACCACAACCAGGACCTTTGACCCAACCCAAACCTTTGACCCCAACCCAAACCGTTGACCACAACCAGGACCTTTAACCCATCCCAAACGTTTGACCAAACCAGACCTTTGACCACAACCCGAACCGTTGACCCAACCAGGACCTTTAACCCATCCCAAACCGTTGACCACAACCAGGACCTTTGACCCAACCCAAACCTTTGACCCCAACCCAAACCTTTGACCACAACCCGAACCGTTGACCACAACCAGGACCTTTAACCCCATCCCAAACCGTTGACCCAACCAGGACCTTTGACCCAACCCAAACCTTTGACCCCAACCAAACCTTTGACCCCAACCCAAACCGTTGACCACAACCAGGACCTTTGACCCCAACCCAAACCTTTGACCAACCCAACCTTTGACCCAAACCAAACCGTTGACCACAACCAGGACCTTTGACCCAACCCAAACCTTTGACCCAACCCAAACCTTTGACCACAACCCGAACCGTTGACCACAACCTAGACCTTTGACCCAACCCAGACCGTTGACCCAACCAGACCTTTGACCCCAACCCAACCTTTGACCACAACCCAGACCTTTGACCCCAACCCAAACCTTTGACCCCACCAAACCGTTGACCACAACCAGACCTGACCCAACCCAAGACCTTTGACCACAACCCAGACCTTTGACCCAACCCAAACCTTTACCCCAACCCAGACCTTTGACCCCAACCCAGACCTTTGACCCCAACCCAGACCTTTGACCACAACCCAAACCTTTAACCCCAACCCAGACCTTGACCACAACCCAGACCTTTGACCCCAACCCAGACCTTTGACCCCAACCCAGACCTTTGACCACAACCCAGACCTTTGACCCCAACCCAACCTTTAACCCCTCCCAAACCGTTGACCACAACCCAGACCGATGACCCCAACCCAGACCTTTGACCCACAACCCAAACCTTTGACCCCAACCCAAACCTTTAACCCCAACCCAGACCTTTGACCCAACCCAGACCTTTGACCCCAACCCAAACCTTTACCCCATCCCAAACCGTTGACCACAACCCAGACCGATGACCCCAACCCAGACCTTTGACCCCAACCAGAACCGTTGACCCAACCCGAACCGTTTGACCCAACCCAGACCTTTGACCCAACCCAGACCTTTGAACCCCATACCCAAACCTTTGACCACACCCAAACTATTGACCACAACCCAGACCGTTGACCACAGCCCAGACCTTTGACCCCAACCCAAACCTTTGACCCCAACCCAAACCGTTGACCACAACCGAGACTTGACCACAACCCAGACCTTTGACCACAACCCAGACCTTTGACCCATCCCAGACCTTTAACCCCAACCCAGACCTTTGACCCCAACCCAAACCTTTAACCCCAATCCCAAACCGTTGACCACAACCAGACCGATGACCCCAACCAGACCTTTGACCAAACCCAAACCTTTGACCCCAACCCAAACCTTTAACCCAACCCAGACCTTTTGACCACAACCCAGACCTTTGACCCCAACCCAAACCTTTAACCCCATCCCAAACCGTTGACCACAACCCAGACCGATGACCCAACCCAGACCTTTGACCACAACCCAAACCTTTGACCCAACCGAGACCGTTGACCACAACCCGAACCGTTGACCACAACCCAGACCTTTGACCCAACCCAGACCTTTAACCCCATCCCAAACCGTTGACCACAGCCCAGACCTTTGACCACAACCCAGACCTTTGACCCAACCCAAACCTTTGACCACAACCCAAACCTTTGACCCAACCGAGAACATTTGACCACAACCCAGACCTTTGACCACAACCCAGACCTTTGACCCCAACCAAACCTTTAACCCATCCCAAACCGTTGACCACAACCCAGACCGATGACCCAACCCAGACCTTTGACCACAACCCAAACCTTTGACCCCAACCCAACCTTTAACCCCAACCCAGACCTTTGACCACAACCCAGACCTTTGACCCCAACCCAAACCTTTAACCCCATCCCAAACCGTTGACCACAACCCAGACCGATGACCCCAACCCAGACCTTTGACCACAACCCAAACCTTTGACCCCAACCGAGACCGTTGACCACAACCCGAACCGTTGACCACAACCCAGACCTTTGACCCCAACCCAGACCTTTAACCCATCCAAACCGTTGACCACAAACCCGAACTATTGACCACAACCCAGACCGTTGACCAAGCCCAGACCTTTGACCACAACCCAGACCTTTGACCACAACCCAGACCTTTGACCCCAACCCAGACCTTTGACCCCAACCCAAACGTTGACCACAACCGAGACCGTTGACCACAACCAGACCTTTGACCCCAACCGAGAACATTGACCACAACCCAGACCTTTGACCACAACCCAGACCTTTGACCCCATCCCAGACCTTTAACCCATCCCAAACCGTTGCCCACAACCCAGACCTTTGACCCCAACCCAGACCTTTGACCCCATCCCAGACCTTTAACCCCATCCCAAACCGTTGACCACAACGCAGACCGTTGACCACAACCCAGACCTTTGACCACAACCCAGACCTTTGACCCCAACCCAAACCTTTGACCCCAACCCAAACCGTTGACCACAACGAGACCGTTGACCACAACCCAGACCTTTGACCCCAACCGAGAACATTGACCACAACCCAGACCTTTGACCACAACCCAGACCTTTGACCCCATCCCAGACCTTTAACCCCATCCCAAACCGTTGACCACAACCCGAACTATTGACCACAACCCAGACCGTTGACCACAGCCCAGACCTTTGACCACAACCCCGACCTTTGACCCCAACCCAAACCTTTGACCCCAACCGAGAACATTGACCACAGCACAGACCTTTGACCACAACCCAGACCTTTGACCCCAACCCAGACCTTTGACCCCAACCGAGAACATTGACCCCAACCCAGACCTTTGACCACAACCCAGACCTTTGACCACAACCCAGACCTTTGACCCCATCCCAGACCTTTAACCCCATCCCAAACCGTTGCCCACAACCCAGACCTTTGACCCCAACCCAGACCTTTGACCCCATCCCAGACCTTTAACCCCATCCCAAACCGTTGACCACAACCCAGACCTTTGACCACAACCCGAATCGTTGACCACAACCCAGACCGATGACCCCAACCCAGACCTTTGACCCCAACCCAGACCGTTGACCACAACATTCAGGAGGTAACAGGAGGAACCAGCTACCAGAACTTCCCGGACCGTCTCCGGAATCATTGAGGTCCAGATGGGTCCATTGCGACATACGAGGTCATCTTGTCAGGATGACTGACGGTCTCTGTGTTGCCATAGAAACACCGATGCTGGAAGGTGAGGAAGAGGAGGGTCTGCGTCTGTGGCACCTGGTGAAGAGCAGCGAAGATTCAGAGATCCCAAAACATCGGAAGAGCAGCATGAGGGAACGGGAGCGAGCCAAGGCCATTCCTGAGATCTACCTGACCAGACTGCTGTCCATGAAGGTACGGCACTCACACACGGACACGCAGAGGACGGCGGCTGATGGACGCTGTCCGTGTCTCTGCAGGGGACGCTGCAGAAGTTCGTGGATGACGTCTTCGTGGCCATCCTCAGCACCAAGCGTCCTCCTCCCATCGCTGTCCGGTTTTTCTTCGACTTCCTGGACGACATGGCGGAGAAACACGGGATCGACGACCCCGAGACCGTCCACATCTGGAAGACGAACAGGTGAGACGTGCTGGACTCCGCCCCCTCCGCCTGTCTCTGTGAGCGTCTCTCTGACCCATCCGTCTCCAGTCTCCCTCTGAGGTTCTGGGTCAACATCCTGAAGAACCCGCAGTTCGTCCTGGACGTCCAGGTGACGGACAGCATCGACGCCGTCCTGTCCGTCATCGCCCAGACCTTCATCGACTCCTGCACCACCTCCGAGCACAAAGTGGGACGGGTAGGACGTCTGTCCCGCCCGTCGTCCGTCCGCTCGGTCCCCTCCATGTGACATCACACTGTCTTTCTGTCCAATCAGGACTCTCCAGTCAACAAGCTGCTCTATGCCAGAGAGATTCCAAGATACAAACAGCTGGTGGAGCGGTGAGACAGCTGCTGCCCTGGTTCTGGTTCTGGTTCTGGTTCTGGTTCTGGTTCTGGTTCTGGTTCCGGTCCAGTCTGGTCCTGGTTCTGGTCCTGGTTCCGGTCCAGTCCGGTTTTGGTTCTGGTCCTGGTTCCAACCTGTCCAGTCTGGTTCTGGTCCAGTCTGGTCCTGGTTCTGGTCATGGTTCCGGTCCAGTCTGGTTCTGGTTCTGGTCTAGCCTGGTTCTGGTTCTGGTTCCGGTCCAGTCCGGTTCTGGTCCAGCCTGGTCCTGGTTCTGGTTCTGGTCTAGCCTGGTCCTTGTTCCGGTCCAGTCCAGTCCAGTTCTGGTTCTGGTTCCAGTCCAGCCGGTCCTTGTTCTGGTCCAGCCTGGTCCTGGTTCCGGTCCGGTCCGGTTCTGGTTCTGCTCACCTGTCTCTCTCCGTCTCTCTTCAGGTACTACAGTGACATCCACAGCGCCGCCTCTGGATGCTACCAGGAGATGAACTCCACTCTGACGGAGCTGTCCGGGGTAAACGGACCGACCCGGACTGGACCCGACCCGGAACCAGAACCTGACCAGACTGGACCCGACCTGGACCAGAACCCAACCCAGACTGGACCCGACCCGGACCCAGAACCTGACCCAGACTGGACCCGACCCGGACCCAGAACCCACCCAGACTGGATCCGACCGGAACCAGACTGGATCCGACCCGGACCCAGAACCCGACCCAGACTGGACCCGACCCGGACCCAGAACCCAACCCAGACTGGATCCGACCCGGAACCAGACTGGATCCGACCCGGACCCAGAACCCGACCCAGACTGGACCCGACCCGGACCCAGAACCCAACCCAGACTGGATCCGACCCGGAACCAGAACCAAACCCAGACTGGACCCAACCCGGACCCATAACCTGACCCAGACTGGACCCGACCCGGAACCAGACTGGATCCGACCCGGACCCAGAACCCGACCCAGGCCCAGAACCAGACTGGACCCGACCCGGACCCAGAACCCAACCCAGACTGGATCCGACCCGGAACCAGAACCAAACCCAGACTGGACCCAACCGGAACCAGACTGGATCCGACCCGGACCCAGAACCCGACCCAGACCCAGAACCAGACTGGACCCGACCCGGACCCAGAACCCGACCCAGGCCAGAACCAGACTGGACCCGACCCGGACCCAGAACCCGACCAGACCAGAACCAGACTGGACCCGACCCGGACCCAGAACCGACCCAGGCCCAGAACCAGACTGGACCCGACCCGGACCCAGAACCCGACCCAGACCCAGAACCAGACTGGACCCGACCCAGGACCCAGAACCCGACCCAGGCCCAGAACCAGACTGGACCCGACCCGGACCCAGAACCCAACCCAGACTGGATCCGACCCGGAACCAGAACCAAACCAGACTGGACCCGACCCGGACCCAGAACCCGACCCAGACCCAGAACCAGACTGGACCCGACCCAGACCCAGAACCCGACCAGGCCCAGAACCAGACTGGACCCGACCCGGACCCAGAACCCAACCCAGCTGGATCCGACCCGGAACCAGAACCAACCAGACTGGATCCGACCCGGACCCAGAACCCGACCAGACCAGACCAGATGGACCCAACCCGGACCCAGAACCCGACCAGGCCCAGAACCAGACTGGACCCGACCGACCAGAACAGACTGGACCCGACCCGGACCCAGAACCCGACCCAGACCCAGAACCAGACTGGACCCGACCCGGACCCAGAACCCGACCAGGCCAGAACCAGACTGGACCCGACCGGACCCAGAACCGACCCAGACAGAACCAGACTGGACCCGACCCGGACCCAGAACCCAACCCAGACTGGATCCGACCCGGAACCAGAACCAAACCCAGACTGGACCCGACCCGGACCCAGAACCTGTCTGTCCTCCTGTCTCACTCCTCTGTCTCCCTGCAGAGCTTCGCCTCAGAGATGAACGGCCTCGTCGCTCTTCATGAACTCTACAAATACATCAACAAGTATTACGACCAGGTAGCTCCGCCCCTCACGTGGCCTGACCTCTGACCTGCACAGGTACCAACCTGTCCCCCTGTCCTCCCGTCCCCAGGTCATCATGTCCCTGGAGGAGGACACGTCGGGTCAGAAGATGCAGCTGGCGTATCGGCTGCAGCAGGTCGCCGCCCTGGTGGAGAACAAAGTCACTGACCTCTGACCTGCGAGTCCTGAGGAGAGACAGCGAAGCTGATTGGACGGCTGCTGCCTGTCTGTCTTTGTGAGGGACGCCCTGTCTTTCCTAATCGGTCTTCCGGTTCCCTCACGCGGCGGCGGCGGCCGCCATCTTACGACAATCCAGCCAATCAGGGACCGCCGTCGCCGCCTGCTGCCTTGCACTACAATTCCCAGAGTCCTTTGCTGTCTGAGTCTAAAAGCACAAGTTTGTATTGTTCTGGCATGAAACCTGCTGTTTTCTATGCTTTTCTACTGAAACCAGGGGATTGGACTCTGACCGGCCAGAACCAAAAGTTCTGGTGCTGCTGGGCGTTTCTGAACGCAATAATCTGAATCAGGGAGCGTTTTCATCTGGCCCGGTTCTGCAGAGCTTTTGGACTCGGACCTCGGGTCGAACTGCGGCGCTGAGAAGGGAAACCTGCCCGGATGTTGGCGCCAACTTCGCCGCTCCTCAGTGCGAGTCCACTTCCTGCAGCAACAGGAAGGGGCGGGGCGACCGCTGGCTCTGACCTTATGGGACCATTGCACTCCGGAAGTGAAGGGGGCGCTGTTTCCTGTATTATCCACACTCTCCCGTTTTATTTTCTTTTTAAATCTGTGTTATATCTTCATCTTTAGGAAGGAGTTTCTCTCTCAGCAAGTATTTCAACATCTTTTATTTACTTCAGCTCACAGCTTTTAAATTCTGTGTCTTTCTGTGAACTTCTACATCTGCTCCTTAGTCACATCTTTTCAGGTCTACTACTGCCTCTAGTGGTGTGGGGTGGTAACACAACTAATATCATTACATTAAATCGGAATAGCAGCCAGACTTTATTAATTCTTCATGTCTGTGAGGAGGTAGAGCCGATTCAATGTCCTCAAAGTGGATCCAGTTTCTCTCCATGGCCAACCTGTTGAAACTGTGACATTTTAAATTCCTTGAGTCGTTCCTGGACAGTCAGCTCAACTGAGCTGAAAACACTGACTACATCTTGAAGACGTGTCCTCAGAGACTCTACCTTTAAGGAGACCTTGGGGTGAAACAACTAAACAACATTTTAAGTCGAGGTTTAGCTTCTCATCTCCTCAGCTGGTTTGGTCACATGAGCCGCAGACTAACAGACGAACCTCTAAGAACGGTTTGAATGGCAGGTGTAACAGCAGGTAGATGGGAAACCAAACCGTCTCTGTCTCAACTGTTTGCTGAAGGAACCTGGAAGATGGAGAGGAATATTTCAGCAGAGCCTCATCAGTTCAAGGTGTTTCTGTTTCCTCTGGTACCTGAGGACATCGATCAGACGTCATTGATTGATATTCTTACGTCTACATGATAACATTTACCTGTAGCATGCAAAGCGTTTTACTCGATGCACAAGTTGTTGATATTGTGGTAAAATGTGTTTTATTTTATTGTTTTAGAGTGGAAGCAACATTTCCACCATGACAGATTAAATAGTGTTTAGTTGTTCCTATGCATAAGACTCTAACAACAATAATATAAATGTCTCAGTAAAACCAATAATATCAATCTTTACTTTTTAACAATCTCGGTTGATTCGTTATTCTGTGAATCTACTTCATTGGTTTCTTATTGACTTTTGCTCAACTAGGATTCTTATACATTGTTAATGGTTATTGTTGTTCATTATGTTGTTTTCATGTCTCCTTTATTTTATTCTTCCTATAAATGATGGAGATGTATAAATATTCGTAACGTATAAATATCTTGTTTATGTCATTTAATTAGCTCTACATTGTTAAGGAAACATCATGGTGTCTTATTACAGAATTTATCTTTTATGGTGCCAATAATGACGGAAATAACAGTAAATAATAAAGACTCATTTAGTGATGTAATAATATTAGTTGTGTTACCACCCCAAGGCACTAGAGGCAGTAGTAAACCCGAAACCCTTAAAGTGTATGTTTTTGTTTTTAAACTAGGAGTTTTTTATTATTTTATTTTATTTTATTATGTTGTGTCTTAATGTCCAGCACTTTGTATCAGCTGTGGTTGTTTTAAAGTGCTTCATAAATAAAGTTGGTTTGGTAAAAGATGCGACTAAGGAGCAGATGTAGAAGTTCACAGAAAGACACAGAATTTAAAAGCTGTGAGCTGAAGTAAATAAAAGATGAAGATATATCACAGATTTCAAAATAGAAACGGGAGACCGTGGATAATACAGCAAACAGCGCCCCCTTCACTTCCGGAGTGCAATGATCCCATTTCCAAATAAGGTCAGAGCCTGGTTGGCCCCGCCCCTTCCTGTTGCTGCAGCAGGTCCTTCTCGAAGCGACGCAGCGTATTAATCAATGAGAACAATCCGAGTTACTAACTTATTGTGTTGTATAGTCTATTTATATTTATTTATCCCCGCTGTGCCTTAGCTCTGCAGCTAGGGGGCGTCCCAATGCATGATGGGAGGATAACATGAACTGTTCCTTCAGCAGGAAGTGAGTCCAGCTGCAGCGTCTAACTGGGTTAACTGGTCCGTCTGGCTGAGACCAGAACTATATGGATCCCAGAGGACCATCAGAACCTTCCTGGACTGATGGACGGCCTTGACCAAGCAGACAGACTCTGATGTCGTAGAACCGGACCAGAACCGGGTCCAGCTGATACTTTTTCTTCTCCATGTTTTGCTGTTTGTGTTTTTTGGGCCTGTGTTTGACCCGTAGTTGTAGTTCTTTACTCACAGTAGCTTCTGCATGATGATGATGATGGTGATGATGGTGCTTTCTTCTTTTTCATATCTTTCAATGTTTACTTTTTGAAATAAGGGGCGGGGCTTCCACTGGTGACCTAATGAGTGTGCGGACTGAAGCTGAGCTCTGATTGGTGGAGCTGTTTTCTACTGAATACAGTAATTACAGGTGGGGGGGTGGGGGGGTTAGCTGTGTGTAAATGTGCCTGTAAATATCTGTGAGGAAGACCACGATGAAGATGAGTCTCTCAGATTTAAAATGGGCTTTTATTGTGAAGGGCCACAGGTCAAACAGTTTGTATCATAAAAATAAAGTTCTAATTTTAATTATTGTTTGTCTTTATTCTTTCCGCTGCCAGGGCTGGTTCTGTGCTAACGCTGTCGGGGGCCCAAGCCCAGTTCTTCTAAATGTTTTCTACATACTTAGCTTAATTAGCAAGATAAGCTAAGTAGCTTACAAACTACTTACCTTTGAAGTAAATATTTAGTTTCAAGATGTACAGGTAGCTTGCTAACTATATGTTTAAGTTGGAGCTAAATATTTATATTGGATATTAAGCATGCTAACTAAATATTTAGTTTGAAATTGACATTTGTAAATGAATGAACAAGATGAAAATATAGCTAAATCCCCATTTTTTCCTCTTTACAGGTCAAATAACCCAAATTATTACTGTTAATATTTGACTATCTTTACAAACGGTGCTCTAAATCTCAGAACTGGTTTCAGGTTCTGTTTGGTTTGGATTTATCCAGATCCAGCTCCACCTGCTTGGTTGGGCTGGGAAATGTCCGGATAAAGACTCATGTGACCAGGTTCTTGGTTCTGGACGGGATCAAACCTTCATGTTTCCACTAACAGGAAGGGATGAAAAGATTAAGGAAAAGGTTAATTTAGTAGATATATTGAGGAAGAATTTAGGGAGTAAACATACAAATAATTATTCGGTATCTTAAAAAAACTAAATGATTTCATAGAATTTAATTACAGTGAGGGTGTGTGAATGTAGACATGATAATCAAAGAGGAGCACAAATATGTAAGGTTCAAGGGAGAAGGTGAGAATATATATAGATAGAATTATAGTAGAATATTTATATATATAGATGAGGATAATTATTTAAACCATCACCAACTACATTCCAGACCAGTAAGTGGCAGTAATGCTACTAAAAATTGCCAAAAAACCTGACAAGAAGAAGAAGAAGAACAGGAAGGGAACATATTATGTCTATGGGAACATCAATAGAAACTTTATGGAGAAAACGTCCTGTTTTCTTTGACGTCACTTCCCGTCAGGACAGCCGACCCTCGGCCCCACATCCTCCACATCCGCCCCTGACGGGTCAGTGCGCATGCGCAGAGCCGGGTGTCCGGTGTCAAACCGAGCAGCTGTTGAGTTCGTTCAGGGCAGAACCGAACCGGCACGTGCTGCACAGCCTCCTCAACGGAACCGACCCCGAACCGGGATCCAGCCGGTACCGACACCCGGAGCTCGATACGGAACCGGTAGGAAAGCTAACGGAGCCGAACCGTCTGCTGACCGGCAGGCCGCGGTCCGGTCCGGTCCGGACCATCTCCGCGTTTCAGACCCAGCTGCTGCTTGGACAGGTTCTGTGTGAGAACCGGTTCGGCTGGACGACCGGAACCGGACATGCTGATAGGTAAACAGGCCTGACCCGGTACCGTGAATCTGGGTCGAACAGCGGCTCCACCAGACTCCATTAAACACTTTCTACTGCGGTTCTGTCCGTTTGGACCAGGCGGTCCAGAGAGGCTGCAGCTTCCGGTCCGGACCGGTTGACCCAGAAATACTCAAATTCTGCTGTGGTGCTTTTATTTTTAACCCTTAAATGTTCCGGTTCCGAGCTGCTTCTCTGAGGTTCGGACCGGGTTCTGATGGGTCCAAATTATGAAACGGCTTCCTGTAAGAAATGATGAAGAAAAGAAACTTATCTAATACCGAGCAGCTTGACCCGGTTAACTTAACTAACTACTGACCAACTCTGGTTCTCTTGACCCGAACCGCCTGGTTAGTTGGATCCAGGTTATCTGGTTAACTCAGGTTAGTTGGATCCAGGTTACCTGGTTAACTCAGGTTAGTTGGATCCAGGTTACCTGGTTAACTCTGGTTAGTTGGATCCAGGTTACCTGGTTAACTCAGGTTAGTTGGATCCAGGTTACCTGGTTAACTCTGGTTAGTTGGATCCAGGTTACCTGGTTAACTCAGGTTAGTTGGATCCAGGTTACCTGGTTAACTCTGGTTAGTTGGATCCAGGTTACCTGGTTAACTCAGGTTAGTTGGATCCAGGTTACCTGGTTAACTCTGGTTAGTTGGATCCAGGTTACCTGGTTAACTCAGGTTAGTTGGATCAAGGTTACCTGGTTAACTCTGGTTAGTTGGATCCAGGTTACCTGGTTAACTCTGGTTAGTTGGATCCGGGTTACCTGGCTAACTCTGGTTAGTTGGATCCAGGTTACCTGGTTAACTCTGGTTAGTTGGATCCAGGTTACCTGGTTAACTCGGTTAGTTGGATCAAGGTTACCTGGTTAACTCTTGTTAGAACTCTGGTTAGTTGGATCCAGGTTATCTTGTTAACTCTGGTTAGTTGGATCCAGGTTACCTGGTTAACTCTGGTTAGTTGGATCCAGGTTACCTGGTTAACTCAGGTTAGTTGGATCCAGGTTATTTGTTAACTCTGGTTAGTTGGATCCAGGTTACCTGGTTAACTCTCGTTAGAACTCTGGTTAGTTGGATCCAGGTTATCTTGTTAACTCTGGTTAGTTGGATCCAGGTTACCTGGTTAACTCTCGTTAGAACTCTGGTTAGTTGGATCCAGGTTATCTTGTTAACTCTGGTTAGTTGGATCCAGGTTATCTTGTTAACTCAGGTTAGTTGGATCCAGGTTACCTGGTTAACTCTCGTTAGAACTCTGGTTAGTTGGATCCAGGTTATCTTGTTAACTCTGGTTAGTTGGATCCAGGTTATCTTGTTAACTCAGGTTAGTTGGATCCAGGTTATCTGGTTAACTCAGGTTAGTTGGATCCAGGTTATCTGGTTAACTCAGGTTAGTTGGATCCAGGTTATCTGGTTAACTCTGGTTAGTTGGATCCTGAATGTCTTGCGTTGGTTCCGTGTTTTCTGGATAAACTCTGGTGAACCCGTCTGTCTGACGCCACAGACCAGCCGCCATGATGGCGTCACTCGGTGGTTTGATCCCCGACTTCATCTTATCTGATGAAATGTTTGAGTCTGGGTTAGGCCCATTGGGCCCATAAGTTGTATCCAGAACCGGGTTCTGGTTCTGCTGGTGACTCTGACCGTTTGTTGTTTTTCTCAGCGGCTGTCGGAAGCTCCGCCCCCACAGGCAAGAAGCGACGGCGAGGCAAGAAGCACCGGAGGGTCCGAGGCGACGACAGCCGGTAGGAACAAACAGAAACACTGAGGGGCGTCAGCAGGAAGTGACGCGATGCAGGGGGACGAGTCTGCAGATCAACGTGACTGAAGGTGGATCCGCAGTAGAAGCCGCCATGTTCTGGTTCTGAATGATTTTCCTTCCTGGTGCCAGTCCGACAGAACCGGGTCGGCTCACCGGAACCGCACACTGACAGACGCAGGTCCGCCGACCCGCAGACTCATGGAGCCACAAATAGAAGCAGAAGCTGGATCCAGAGCCGCGGTCCAGCAGCTCCATGCGACACGTCTGGCCTCACCTCACCGAAATAGCCTGACTGGGCCGACACATGAGCTCCAGACGCCGTGACATCATCTGCAGCTGTTCTTAGTTTACACTGGTCAGTCAGAGCTCATGGACCTGTCAGGACCCGGTACTGTCCCTCCACATCATCCCAGACCTTCCCGTGACGGACCGCACTGAGCGCGCTCAGTGTGGCGGTTAAGAGCTTCCAGTATAATGATCTTCTGCAGTTACCCAGAGAACATCGCCTCTGTTGCCAATAAATAAAGGGTTTTAAGGTAGAAAGACCAGATTACGATCCTGCCTAAAGCAGATAAGGACTTGTACCCAATTCATTGATGGTACCGAGGAGAGCGAGGTGTGGTTGAAACCTCCAGGAATCAAATCATCAGACAGATGGCAGGCAGAGATGTCGGAGTCTGGGATTTGATCCTGGGCCACAGCTGCATCAGTCCTGGAGGTTGAGTTGGACTCGTATAGAAACCTTCTTGTGGTGGTTCTCCGGGAGTATGGGGTACCGGGCCCTTTGATACGGGCTGTCAGGTCCCTGTATGACCGGTGTCAGAGTCTGGTCCGCATTGCCGGCAGTAAGTCGGGCTCGTTTCCGGTGAGAGTTGGACTCCAAGGCTGCTGCCCTTTGTCACCGATTCTGTTCATTACTTTCATGGACAGAATCTCTAGACCAGCCGAGGTGTTGATCCGTTTTGGTGGCCTTAGGATTCATCTCTGCTTTTTGCAGATGATGTGGTCCTGATGGCTTCATCAGATCGTGATCTGCAGCTCTGACTGGAGCGGTTCTCACTGAGCGGTTCGCGGCCCGTATGAGGCTCAGTGCCTCCAAATCCGAGGCCATGGTCTGGAAAAGGGTAGAGGTCCTTCTCCGGGTCGGGGGGGTCGACCTGCCTCAATGGAGGAGTTTAAGTATCTGGGGATCATGAATGAGGGGAGAAGGAGATGGACAGGCGGATTGGGGCAGCGTCTGCCGTGAAGCGGCGCTGTACCGGTCCGTCATGGTGAAGAGAAGCTGAGTCAAAAGGCGAAGCTCTCGATTTACCGGTCGATCTATGTTCCCACCCTCATCTATGGTCTTTGGGTCATGACCTTAGAACCAGATCACGGATACAAGCGGCCGAAATGGGTTTCCTCCGCAGGGTGGCTGGACCCTTAGAGAGAGAAGCTCAGTCATCAGGGAGGGACTCAGAGTCGAGCTGCTGCTCCTCCACGTCCAGAGGAGACAGTTGAGACATCTGGACAGGATGGAGCCTCCATGGTGAGGAGTTCAGGTCCCACTGGGAGGAGGGGAGACCAGGACACCTGGAGGGACGATGTCTCTCTGCTGGCCTGGGACGCCTTGGGGTTCCTGGAGGAGCTGGAAGACGTGGCTGGGGAGGGAAGACTGGGCCTCCTGAGGCTGGTGACCCTGCGACCCGGATAGGATGGATGGATGAATGGATGGATAGAAACCTTCTGCATAAATCCAGAAATGACTAATTGGATTAGAGCTGACAGCCGGTTTTATTGTATCATTGTTTCGTTGTGAATAAACTGGATCAAAATGGAATTTTTTATTCCAAATGTATTCTGAAATTGTTTTCCACCCTTAATTCTCTTTTCAGGCCTGAAGAGGGCAGTGATTTTCTGAAGACTGATGGTATTCCCCTCCAAATACCATTACAGAATGATGCCCAAAAAGACCAGCTCCCCCCAGAAGGTCCTACAAACGGCACCGACGGGGAAGGTCCAGAGGGTTCAGAGCCTGGCACAATTTTCCCTGCGAGATCCATCCAGACACCGTGCCTTCAAGGTCCCCAGCAGTCCATAATGTCTAAGATTCCAAACCAGACAACCCAGTCACCTGTTCCCCAAAGCCCCCACCACATAAACCAATCACTCCATTGTCAGAGCCCCCATCAGAGAGTCCAGTCACCACGTCCTGAAAGTCCCCACCAGACCACCCAGTCACCTGGCCCCCAGAGTCCCCATCATTCACCTGGTCCCCAGAGTCCCCATCATTCACCTGGTCCCCAGAGTCCCCATCATTCAGCACAGTCACCAAGTTCCCACAGTCCAAACCATATTACTCCACCACTTCCTCCTCAGAGCCCCCACCCGATAACTCGGGCAGTGCATCAGCAGAGCTTAAACCAGACGGCAATATTCACTCCAGAACCTGTAGAAACTATAATGCCCCCTGAAATTACTCTCCACAACTCCCAGTGTCCTAGCCAATCATCTTCTGCTGCATTAGAAAGCTTTGGCCAGAATCTCAGCAAGTCATCACCAGATGTTAACAACATTACCCAGAATGCCTCAGCACACGGTTTTACTGAGTTCTTCCAACCACCAACCTCACCTTGCAGCGTTACCTCTGAGATTTCTGCAGTATTTGCACAAAACCCTGTTACAGCTCCTCCCACTAGTATGTTAAGCCCCACCCACTCCGACCCCTTCCTCCTGACCTCGATGACCTTTACATCCAGTGCCTCCTCCCACTCTCTGTGCTCCTCCTCCTCCCTCCTCTGTTCTCTGGATTCTCCATTCAGCTTCCCTCCCATGACATCATCTGCCCCATCTCCTCTGGCTATGCCCCCTCCACACCAGAGCCCGCCTCCTGTTGAGTTGACCCCACCCCCAGCCCAGTTGCTTGGCTCTGACGATGAAGAGCAGGAAGACCCTTCAGATTATTGTAAAGGTGAGTTGATTAAACCCCCAGCTTTACTACTGACACCTTACCATCTTCTCTACCCAAATGGCTAAACAAAGTCAACTTCCAATATGCTGGAGAAGCTAGGACAGTGGAGCCATGTACGTCTCTAAACGGCTAGTTTGAATGTGTGAGAAGTTATCAGTTGTACTTCCCTGACTTGTAATAGAAAGATGTCACATCACTGACAGCTTGTTGGAATCTGTAAGCTAGCAGCCAGTCAGATGTACACTGTCCATTTTAACCGACTTCAGCCATTCAAACGACTCAAACCAAACATGTTCTTGTCCTTTTAACTCTTCTTTACCCTGTGGGGGGAGAACTTCCTGGGAGGTTCCACCTTGGACAAGTTGCCAATAGAGCACTAAGACCAGATTACAATCCTGCCTAGAGCAGGACTTGCAGAGAACCTGTATGTATCCCCAAAACGTTGATGGTACAGAGGAGAGACAGCCATGTTTGAAACCTCTGGGTATGGAAACGCTGGAGTCATATTTATCTCCAGCCACCTAAGTCTACAGCAGCATGGCTACCAAGATATCTTAAGATAAGCTAAGCCAGTTCCGTAGACTGACGTATCCTCTAGACCAGGAGCAACTCCAGTGCTTGAGTACCACACCTGAGCCAAATGACCAGGTTATTAGCAGGTCTCTGGAAAAGTTGACTGCATACTAAGGAGGTGATTCAGCCATTTGATTGAAGTGTGTTAGACCAGAAACGCGTGTAGAAGTTGCAGGACACCGGCTCTTGGGGACTGGAGTTGCCAACCATGGTCTCAATCCTTAGGCACTCTGATTGGAGTGCCTAAATGAAGGTAAATGCAGGTTACTGAGCATAATTTCAAAATGGAACTTGTGTATAAAGTTCCACAGGTGACAGTCCACGTCAGGACAGAAACCAAGAAGTGAAATCTAAGTAAATGTCTGTAGACCTCAAGGACTTAATTGGTTCAAAGAACAAATTCCAGAAAACGATGATGGATGCAGGACAAAAAACACTTTGGTAACAATGAATACTATGAAAAGCACCATGGTCTCCATAATTTGGGAATAGAAGAAGTTTGGGTAAACCATCTGTCCATCTACCAAACCATTAGAGGAACAGGGTCTTGGTGAAAGAAGTGACTGAGGGCATTCTCTCAGTAGGTTAGTCATTGCTAACACACTTCGTCAGTCAGTGTTGATGATAGATTGATTGGCCAATATTTCAAACACAAGTCTTCTCATGTTGTCACTACCAGGTATGTGTGGATGGCCCTGTACCTGGAGACAAGTCTCACTTTGTGGTCTCTGCCTCTCCAGGTGGATACTACCCAGTAATGATCGGAGACCTGTTCAACGGCCGCTACCATGTGGTCAGGAAACTGGGCTGGGGACACTTTTCCACAGTGTGGCTCTGCTGGGACCTGCAGTCAGTAGCGACTTGTTTCAAAAGCATGTTTCCACAGATCAACTCGTTTCAGACTCTCAATGTGTGTTTTCTTCAGGAAGAAGCGCTTTGTGGCCATGAAGGTGGTGAAGAGCGCTCCTCATTACACCGAGACGGCTCTGGATGAAATCAAACTGCTGCGATGTGTGAGTATCTGATGTCCTGATCTCTGCCACCAGCGGTTACTGGTGTGCTCAGGTAACCTGTCTCTCTCCAGGTGAGGGACAGCGACCCCTCTGACTCGTACAGAGAAACCATCGTCCAGCTCATTGATGACTTCAAGATCTCTGGAATCAATGGAGTGCGTATCCTTGACCATGAGCTGTCCTTCTGCCCCCAGGCTGTGTCCACCCATTGTCCACCTGTCTCAGTAGTTTCCTCAGCCTTTCTCAGATGTCTGCATGGTTCTGGAGGTTCTGGGTCATCAGTTATTAAAATGGATCATTAAATCAAACTATATGGGACTTCCTCTGGTCTGTGTCAAGACCATCATCCGACAGGTACCACCGCCGTGTTCTTCTGGGTTTTACTTTATTGACCTTTTGCCGTTGCAAAGGGTCAGTACTTCATGGTTCTGCCATAACTAGGACAAAGACAATATGGTCATACTGTTATCGGTTATATTTTTAGAACCATGTGCTTCCTAAAGACATTTCCGTGGTTTACACCACTTTCTTGGGCGTACTATTCAATTCTACGCACTCCGTCTGCAAACGGCTCAGACTTTATGGTCTAGACCAGTGGTTTCCAAACATTGTCTGTTCCCCCCCTATGGATTACAAATGTCTGTCTGGTTGAACGACGTGTGGGAGGGAAGAGAGGATTCTTAGAGACTCCCTGTCCCTCCCCCTGGGGGGGGTCGACTTTTTGGGGGCAAAATGAATGTACGTAGCTGAACATAGACAACAACATCGGTAGCCTACAGGCTACTTGTTAAGCTTAAGGTGCTTATTGATGTTAGCTAGTCGTCTTTTAGCTACTTTACCTGCATCCAGCAGCTTCACTCAACTCAGTTTGGGGAAAAACTGAAAAGTTCTTTGTGTTTTGCTGCCATGATTCTAACACCTGTAGCTCCGCCCACCATCAGGTCTCCTTCAGGTGTAAACCCAGCATCGTAGCTCATGTTGCGTTTAAAGGCGGCTCGGAAAAACAGGTTACCACATGTTAACAACGGATTAAACAGTTTTAACTGCTGATAAAAGTGACAGAGACACAGATATGGGAGTGTGGAAGACCTGCTGTATCAGACTGACAGGAATAACAGAGAGTCGGTCATTCTGAGGTAAAACCCAGAACATACAATGTTCAGGTTTTGTTTTTTCATCCAGGCGGCTTCCTGTGGCCCCCCTGCAATGGCATGGCGCCCCCCCAAGGGGGCGCGCCCCACAGTTTGGGAACCTCTGGTCTAGGGCATCCATTGTTTAGATTTCTCATGAATAATCCTTAATTTCCCACAATCCAACTGGATACTAGATGGTTCATTGAGTGCCAAGCTCCCTATAGCAGCTTTGTGTTTGCCTCAAGTACTCAGGACCTCCTAGTGTGTGGAGGCCTTAACTCACAGGGTGATTCGGACACCTTGACTACACCTGGCTGATTGACCTGTAGCCTTTTGATGGTTCTGACCCAAACTCGGTCTGCAGGTGCTGCAGGGACTCGACTACCTTCACACCAAGTGTAAGATTATTCACACGGACATCAAGCCGGAGAACATCCTCCTGGTTGTTGACGACGTCTACGTCAGAAGGTTGGCGGCCGAGGCCACCATCTGGCAGAGAGCCGGAGCCCCGCCCCCCTCAGGGTCATCAGGTGATTGGTCAGGAGGTGCTGGAGGTGTATTTACTTCAGAACTTCTCCCAGCCAGTGTGTCAGCGTGATTACTGGGTCCATAACTCGGAGCTGTGGCTTCCTGTGGTTTCCTGTCTTTCCTTCACCTGCTTCTTCTAACTGGACCGTTTCTTCTTTCTGTTTCCGTCTTTCCTTCCATCTGTGTGTCTCTAGTTAGCACGGCTCCCAGGGATGAAGAGGTGAGTGTCCAGGTGTGACCTCTGCTGTGTTCTGATTGGTTATCTCACCTTGATAAGTCAACACTTCTTAGTGGACATAAATGTATCATGATTTCAATTCCAGTTAGTTTTTGGTGGACGTTTGGTGGGCGTGGCCACAGTGACATCAGCTGTTATAGCTCCACCTAGTGGCTGTCAGAGAAATTACATAGTTAGAAACTTCACCTTAAGTCCCAGGTGTCACGTGACCCGCTTGGCCCCGCCCCCATGACCACACCCACTTCCTGAGACAGAAAGTGATCAACACAGTTTGAAATAACTAGATCTGCTTGCTGCAGCCTGGCCTCACCTGTGTGTGTGTGGTGTGTGTGTGTGTGTGTGTGTGTGTGTGTGTGTGTGTGTGTGTGTGGTGTGTGTGTGTGTGTGTGTGTGTGTGTGTGTGTGTGTGTGTGTGTGTGTGTGTGTGTGTGTGTGTAGATGGGGAAGTTGTCAAAAAACAAGAAGAAAAAGTTGAAAAGGAAGGCAAAGCGCCAACAGAAGCTGCTGGAGGAAAGGCTCATGGACATACAGGTACACCGGTTGTACACACACCTGATGTGATGTAGCAGCAGCCAATCAGATGCTTGTCTGTGTTTCCAGAGGATGGATGAGGAGGAAGGACAACAGCAGCCTGACGATGCCGACCCGACCTGTGAGTAACGACGACCTGCTGGACGTTAACGGTTCATTTTAGTCTGAGGAGCGTTGAAGCCCACGCTGAGCCCCGACATTCATTCATTCATTCATTCGTTCATTCGTTCGTTGGTGGCTCCAGGGTCCATTTAAAGAAAACCTGTTAGTCACATGATGCTTTGAGCAGGAGTCGCTCCTCTAGTCAGACTGAGTCTGTCTCACATGGACGTAACTTCCTGTTTCATGTCTGAGTCGGTCTGAATGTTTCGTGTGGTTGGTGACTCTCCTCCTTCCTGGAAACATCAATGTTCTCTCGTTCTGCATAAACCTCCATTAAACTAAAACATCTTCTTCTCTGGTTCTGTGGTCGTCAACGGCAACGCTTTCTGCTCCACAGCCAATCACAAGCCGAGCCCAGACTCCAGCAGCTCCTGGTTGGACGACAGGTTCAGTGACCCCGCCCCCGGACGCTTCTCCAGCCCCGCCTCCGGCCTATCAGGGCTCTCCAGCTCCGTGATGTCAGCGACCTCCGAGTCGGCGCTGTCCACCCAGTCGGGGTTCTCCAGCGGACGAGACGGTGAGACGTTACGATGGACATGTTTTATTTTTATAGTGAGAATAAAGTCCTGATGAAAGTCAGAGAATCATGAAAACAATGAGATTAGATCAGATTAGATCAGATTAGATTAGATTAGATCAGATTAGATTAGATCAGATCAGATTAGATTAGATCAGATTAGATTAGATTAGATTAGATCAGATCAGATTAGATCAGATCAGATTAGATCAGATTAGATCAGATCAGATTAGATTAGATCGATCAGGATCTGAAGTGTTTTGGTTTGTAAAACTCAAACCAAAGTTTAACTTTTGAGCATTTTTACGGAGGATTCTGTTTCTTCCTCTGTAATATTTAGATTTATTCTTATTACTCTGTGGCTCTCATGTCATTTCATTGTCCTTGTAATATTTAATTCTCATAAAATTATTAGTTTATTATTGGAATGTGACAAAATATCCTGACCAGGAGATTTTTAATCTCTAAAAGATTTTCTGTTGAAATAAATGTTAATAAATAAAAGTTAAGTTTTCTGTTGTCTCTGTTCTTGTTTTGGATTGGGAGTCTGAAGCAGAACTTTGATCGTATTGATCGTATTGGTCGTATTGATCGTATTGGTCGTATTGATCGTATTGATCGTATTGGTCGTATTGATCGTATTGGTCGTATTGATCGTATTGGTCGTATTGATCGTATTGGTCGTATTGATCGTATTGATCGTATTGGTCGTATTGATCGTATTGGTCGTATTGATCGTATTGATCGTATTGGTCGTATTGATCGTATTGATCGTATTGATCGTATTGGTCGTATTGATCGTATTGATCGTATTGGTCGTATTGATCGTATTGATCGTATTGGTCGTATTGATCGTATTGGTCGTATTGATCGTATTGGTCGTATTGATCGTATTGGTCGTATTGATCGTATTGATCGTATTGGTCGTATTGATCGTATTGGTCGTATTGATCGTATTGATCGTATTGGTCGTATTGATCGTATTGATCGTATTGGTCGTATTGATCGTATTGGTCGTATTGGTCGTATTGATCGTATTGGTCGTATTGGTCGTATTGATCGTATTGATCGTATTGGTCGTATTGATCGTATTGATCGTATTGGTCGTATTGGTCGTATTGATCGTATTGATCGTATTGGTCGTACTGGTCGTCTTGGTTTCGTCTGTTTTCCAGCTCTGTGGTTGGTTGCGTCAGCAGCAGACGGTGTAATGGCGCCGACTCCCCAGCAGGTGGTCGGCCATCTGATTGGCTGAGTTTGTGACCAGTCGTTCTCCTGTTGGCAGGATTCGTCTCTTCGGACTTCGTCCTGAACCCTCTGGACCCGCAGAACGCCGAGCGGCTCCGAGTGAAGATCGCTGACCTGGGGAACGCCTGCTGGGTGGTGAGGCATCTTCATCCCCTCCTCTTCCTCCTGTGCAGCTCCGACCAATCAGACGGCTCCGTCTCTCCTCCTCTGTCTGAGCAGCACAAACACTTCACTGAGGACATCCAGACCAGGCAGTACCGGGCCCTGGAGGTTCTGATCGGAGCAGAGTACGGCCCGGCGGCAGACATCTGGAGCACCGCCTGCATGGTGTGTCTGCACACACACACACACACACACACACCACACCTACAACCACACACTACACACACACACACAACTACACACCACACACACACACACACACACCACACAACACCACACACACACCTACACACCACAACACCTACACACACACACACACACACCTCACCACACACACACCACACACACACACACCTACCACACACAACACCTACACACACCACACACACACTACACACACACACACACACCACACAACACCACCACACACACACACACTACCACACCTACACACACACCCCCCACACACACACACACACACACACCACACACCTACACACACACTACACACACACACACACATACACACACACACACCACACCTACACACCTACACACACACACACACCACACACACACACTACACACACACACACCACACACACTACACACACACACACACACACACACACACACACACACACCACACACACACACACACCACACACACACACACACCACACACACACCTACACACACACACACACACACACACACACCTACACACACACACACACACCTACACACACACCACACACACCACACACACACTACCACACACACACACACACACACACACTACACACACACACACACACCTACACACACCTACACCACACACACACACTACACACACACACCACACACACACCCCACCACACACACACCCACACACACACACACACACACACACACACACACACACACACACACACTACCACACCACACACCTACACACACCACACACCTACACCACACACACTACACACAACACCTACACACCCACACACACCACACACACACACACACACACACACACACACACCTACACACACCACACACACACTACACACACCACACACACACACACACACACACACCACACACACCACACACACCACACCTACACACACCACCACACACACACCACACACACACCTACACACACACACCTACCACACACCCACACACACCACACACACCTACACCCCACACACACACACCTACACACACACACACACTACACACCACACCACCACACACACACCAAAACACCCTACACACACACCTACACACACACACACACACCTACACACACCCTACACACACACACACCACTACACCACACACACACCTACACACACACACACACACACACACACACACACACACACACACACCTACACACACACACACACCTACACACACACACACCTACACACACACACCCACACACACACACCACTACACACACACACCTACACACACACCACACCACACACCTACACCACACACACCACACACACACACACACACACTACACACACACACACTTACACACACACACCTACACACACACACACACACCTACACACACACCTACACACACACACACACACCTACACACACCACACACACACCTACACACACACACCACACTACACACCACACCTACACACACACACACACTTACAACACACACACACCTACACACACACACACCTACACACACACACACACACTACACACACACACACCTACACCACACACACACACCTACACACACACACACACCTACACACACCACCTACACACACACCTACACACACCACACACACACACACACCTACACACACACACCACACACACACACACACACACCTACACACACACACACACCTACACACACACACCTACACACACCACACACACACACACACACACACCACACACACACCTACACACACACCTACACACACACACACACACACTACACACACACACACACACCTACACACACACACACACACACACACACACACACACCCCACACTACACACACCACACTACACACACACACACACACACACACACACACACACCTACACACACACACACACACACACACACCTACACACACCTACACACACACACACACACTACACACACACACCACACACCTACACACACACACACACACCTACACACACACACTACACACACACACACACACACCACACACACACACACACACATACACACACACCACACCTACACACACAACACACTTACACACACACACCTACACACACACACACCACACACACCTACACACACACACACTACACACACACACACCTACACACACACACACACCTACACACACACACACACCTACACACACACACACACCTACACACACACCTACACACACCTACACACACACACACCTACACACACACACCTACACACACACACACACACACACACACACACACACACACACCTACACACACACAGTAATTGTCAGTTCCTGTTGGATTTCTAGAAGCTCCTCAGAATAATTCAGGCTTCACACAAATGGCTCCCCCTGCTGGTCAACTAGAGAAATGACCAGGTGGTGGCGGCTCTCTGCTGCCCCCACCTGGTGACCAGCTGTCTCTCAAACAGTGACATTATATTATTACTAGACCATTTAATAGGCTGGAAGATAATAATTATAATCTGATTTATTATTATTATTATTATTATCCCCAGTGAAGACTCTGTGTTATGAGTTGATTGGAGTAAAAACTTTTTATGATGAGTATAAAAATGATTACATTTATCAAATATAATTATTTTTATGTCACTTAATTGACATAAAACAAATTAAACACAGTAACGACATGCAGCCCCTCCAAGACGCTGCAAACAAGTTTATGCAGCAATAATCTGGTTGCTGCAAATGACCCAAATGGCACAAAACACAGAGCCGGGTCCAGGTCCGGGTCCGGAGCCGGGTCCAGACCCGGGTCCAGGTCCGGGTCCGAGTCCAGGTCCGGGTCCAGGTCCAGGTCCGGGTCCAGGTCTGACCCGTCTTCCTCCCCCAGGCGTTCGAGCTCGCCACCGGGGATTACCTGTTCGAGCCGCACTCAGGAGAAGATTACACCAGAGACGAAGGTAAAGAGGAGGAGGGTCCTGGTCCTGGTTCTGTCCTGGTTCTGTCCTGGTCCTGGTTCTGTCCTGGTCCTGGTTCTGTCCTGGTCCTGGTTCTGTCCTGGTCCTGGTTCTGGTCGGGTTCTTCCTCAGTGTGTTTCCTCCCTGCAGATCACATCGCCCACATCATGGAGCTGCTTGGTCCGCTGCCGCTGCCCTTCGCCTTGTCTGGCAGGTATTCCAGGGAATATTTCACCAGGAGAGGTGAGACCCGCCCACCGGCCCCTCCGGGCTCTGTGATTGGCTCTCTGATCGGCTGTTTCTGCCGGCGTACCTGTCCAGGTGAGCTGCGTCACATCTCCAACCTGAAGCCTTGGGGTCTGTTCGAGGTTCTGCTGGAGAAGTACGAGTGGCCGCTGGACCAGGCGGCTCAGTTCAGCGACTTCCTGCTCACCATGCTGGAGATGGAGCCGGAGCGCCGCGCCACGGCGGCGCAGTGCCTGCAGCACACCTGGCTGCACACGTAGCACACACACCTGCACACACCCGTCTCACTGTGACTGGCTGGTGGTCCGAGACGCCTCTGCTGATTGGCCGACTGGTCAGTGGGCGGGGCCGATGAACGGTTTAGCCCCGCCTCCCCTCTGACCGCCGGTCACACCTGTCTGAACCGAGCGGAGGTCGGTGCTCAGAGACGACCTTTGACCTGGCCAGGTGAAACCATCCAGGTCAGAGCTGACATCTCTCCAGTGCTGCTGTGCCTCACTTCCTGTCTACTTCCTGTTTCTCCACCTGGCTTCCTTTCATGGTGACTTCTGTTCCTCACTGTCTGATTCCTGATCAGTTTTTGGAGTCGATGGATTGACCGTCCCTCCGCCGGTCACCTGATCGGCCGTCAGTCTCAGTTTCCGGTCCTGAACTTCCACAGATCCTCTCAAATCTGCTTTTCTCTCATTCTCCTGGATTTTAAGTGTTTTTATTGATCTGCTGTCCCTGCTTATTGATTATTGATCAGTAGATAACGAGTTTCCAGCTGTTCTGATGACGTTAGTGCCTTGAAACAGCCCCGCCCCCTGCAGTGACATCACTGATGATGTCAGGGGATTTTCTACCTGTTTTTGTGTGAGTCTCACCTGGTCAGGTGTTCTCTGGTTTCAGAGTAAAAGCCTCCGCGGTTCTGGGTTTTACTGGGGTGAACCGGAACCGTTTGGACCTGTGGCTGTAGAACCGCCCGGTTCCCTGGGTTCTGGAGGGAGACCAGCAGCGACTGGTTGTCATTTAACTTGTTTCTGTGCTTTAATTAAACCTTTTCTTATCGGCATCACTGGTTGTGAAATTATGTTTGATACAATGACAACAGATGAAACGTCCTCTAGTCTCCATGGCAACAATCCACCTGTGCAAAACGCCTGGGTGGGCGTAGCCCCGCCCCCAGCTGCAGCTCCTCCAGACTAGCCAGCAGCAATTAGCAGACATCAGCTGAGCTCGTTAAAGGAGCTGCTGCTCACAGCGACGCTGCTAAAAACGCTAAAGGGTTAATAGAGGAGCCATGTTGGGACGACTTCCTGGAGGCGGAGCTTCAGGAAGAGCAGGAGTTCTTAAAGAGACACAGGCCCAATTTCAAGGAGTTAAAACAGGAAGCAAATATTTCTAGTCATATTTATGTAACATTTTTATAACAGTTGAAGGAGACATTGTTACTGATCCTGATCCAAAATGGTGCTATGCTATTGGACAACACGTTACTGTCCCTTTAAGAGTCAGACTGGACCAATTGATCTCTGATCAAAGCTGATCCAGTATAACGATTTAAAAGCTCAGTTCAGTCAGACCAGAAAGTTCAGATTAAATGCTGCAGGTCCAAAATGACTCGACTCGAAGCTCTGCTGAGTTTCCACAGAAACATTTAATTTGGATAATAAATTGATTAATGGATGATCTTCCACTCTGTTCTGTGTGATGGATCATTTGGGCTCTTCCTGTAGTTTCTTCAGATAATCGTCATAAACTGGTCCTGTTTAAAGTAACAGTTGAAGATGAGGGTGATGGTGAGGAGGCCATGCAACCTGAAATCTCTATAAAACGGCTCAACAGTTTACAGAAAACTTTCTGCTTCCATGCCAATAAAAATAAACTAGGAAAACAAGAGAGTATAATTAATTTTCCAGTATTTTCTTATAAACATTGTTTATGGAAAGTTGTTGTCTTTTCTCACTGTTTTATGACTTTCAGACGTTTTCTGGGTTAAATGAAAATAAATTTCAATCTTAAGTGATTCGATACTTTTGTTCATAAGTTATTTACCATCAGGTCGTCCAGGAAACGCAGCAGCCAGAGTCCTGATCAAACACAGGTTGTCTCTCCCTTCATTTAGCCTCCAGTCAAACCCAGTTTATAATCTCAGATTCTCCTTCCTCATAATTGTTCTGCTGCGTCGCCCCCTGCTGGCAGCCTGAAGGATGTGATCCTGTTGTTACCATGTCAGATTAACCTTCAAACCTGAAAACATCCTGATGGAAAAAATGAGTTTTAAACAGATCGTCTGGTTCCAGACCAATCATCTGGACCGATCCGATCATCGGCACTGAGACTTTGAACCGATTGGCTTTCAGGCTGGACCAATCAATGATCAGCAATCTGGACCTACTGTCAGCCGATGTGATGTTGTTCAGTTCGTCTCTACAGACGTTTGACGGGTTTATTTGACCCGCTTATAAATCAGCAGTGATTTTCGTTCAACTAGTCCCATCCAGGATTCCTGGTTCTGGTCCAGTTCTGATAATCTGATGGGAATAAAGCCCAGAGATAACGGCGGCGCTCCAGCTGCCATGTTCCCTGTCATCAATAATCCAGAAGCTTCATGACGTTTTCACATCTTTATTTAAATTCTGCTCTGAATACAGACAGCAGGGGGTTAAATAACAAAACGGCCATTAATTATTCATGACACCATACCTTTCAGAATAAAAGCAGTTATTGTAGACAACTCCACAAAAACGACTTCATGATTTTAGTGAAAATATTCCAGAACATCTGAAGAAGCTTCAGCAGCTAATTAGCATCATTAGCTCCTAATTTCAGCTAAGGTTAATTAGCACCTGAAGGTTCATCAGCTAATGCTAAATAGCATTAGCTGATGCCGCCTAGCATTAGCTAATGCTGATTAATGTTAGCTGATGCTAGGTGGCATCATTAATAATAAAAATATTTAATATTTTTAGCTTCAAAGAACTGAAATGTTCAGAACCAGTCAGAATTTTACCTAAAGCAGCTCAGAACCTGGGAGTCGATCGACGGGAGTCCGTCAGAACCTGGAGTCGGAGAACTGGAGTCCGGGTCAGAACCTGGGAGTCCGGGTCAGAACCTGGGAGTCCGGGTCAGAACCTGGGAGTCCGGGTCCAGGCTAATATGCTAGCATGTGGTTCTGTA